>JABTXL010020138.1:7592771-7608580 GCA_025134845.1 Neodon shergylaensis | reverse complement strand
GATAGATAGATAGATAGATAGATAGATAGATAGATAGATAGATAGATAGATGATAATGGATAGATTAGATGATAGATAGATACATAGATAGACAGACAGACAGATAGACAGACAGACAGATAGACCAACATATAGAAATAGTAACACAACTCCTGTGTGGAAGAGTTTGATTGCCAGTACCCACAAGGTGTTGTTACCAGTTAGCAATAGTCAGTTCTGTCCTTGGCTTTGTTATCACACTGACATAGTTTCAGTTTAAGCGAGATAAATAAGTTCTAGAGACCTGTTATGCCATGTTAAACTTGTATTCAGCAATGATACATTTACTTTTAAATATTAACTCTTTAAAATGTATTAAGATGAGTAAGCAAGACAGCTACATATGTTTGGCCCATTTCACCACAAAGAACAAAAACAAATGGGAAAAAGTACTAACAGTTTCTGTAAATTGATTCAGAGTGCCAATATACCTTGTGGAAGTGGCAGAGACACTGAAGAACACATGCTGAAAACAGTAAGGTCACAGCTATGACAATGTATACTGCAAACGGAGCTTCTAGCAGGGTAGCTTGCTAATAGCTATAAATATCCTATAACATTAGTAAAAATGGTTGACATGTCAGGCACACAAACACCAAGGGCACAAGAAACAAGGGAGAAAGAGGTATTATCCACAGAAACATGATACCCAGGCAACACTACATCCCAAAGAAAAGGAAATCAGATCATGACTTTTAAAGAAAACAATGAAATGTAATAAAATAAAACACAAATGAACGATTCAATAAGAGTATGATGAAAGTTCATAATACAAATGAGAAATTTATCAAAGATGCAAATTATAAAAATAAATCAAATATAAATATAAATCTCGTGTGAAAAGCTCAATATGTGAAATAGAAATACAGTGCAGTGACTGGGCGGTGACTCGGCACAGCAAGAAGATCAGAATCCAATCACCATCACCCGTACAACACTGAGTGTGGATGCCAACCTGCAATTCAAGCCTCAAAAGACAGAGACTCGAGATTCCCAGAGAACACTAGCCACAGGAGTTATGCTATGATCTCTGGATTTGAAAGAGAGAACCTATCAAAAAAGTGGAAGGATAAAAAAGAAAAGTTACTAAGAAAGATTCCAGAGGTCACACCCCACAACTATACCTATGAAGAGAGGAGGGGGGAGAGAGGGTGGGAGGGACACAGAAGGAAGGAAGCAAGGAAGCAAGGAAGCAAGGGAAGCAGCGCAATGCCACAACACAACAGCTTCTTTCTGGAATGACTATTATTAGTGTATATAAATTCATTGAAGTAATTAGCTACTGGGCATAGTTAGTTTAGGTGTGTGATGTTTTAATTTATTAGCAAGTTTTTTTTATGATGAAGTTTATAAATTTAAAAATAAAACTAAGAAAACAGAACTGACCAGCCACAATAAACAACTTGAAGACAGGTCTTTTTTAAAAACCCAGGCAGACTAAAAAAATTCAATGACAGATAGATTCTTAGGGAGGGGAGAGGAGAGGAGAAGAAAGGAGAGAAATCACTAAGAATAGAGAATACCTTGGAGACTTATGTTGTATCATTCAAATGTGATTGTTGCTGTTTCCAATGGGAAAGAAGAGTCACGGAAACAGCTTGTGTTAGTGTTCGACAAACTAAACTACTGAAGACAGGGAAAGTTTATTTTTGCCTTCAGTTTCAGAGAAATTTCAGCTCATTGTGGTGGAGAAGGCATGGCCAAGGTGCTGGCTCATGGTGGTAGGAGTGTATGGCAGAGTTTCCTCACTTGCCTGTGACCCAGGAAACAGAGAACGCCACTAAAACCAGTAGGTATAACCCTCAAACACCCACACCCTGGCTTGCTTCTCCCAGTCAGGGTTCCGAAAATTGCCCAAATATTGGAGTTTCAGAATATGTCCTTCAGAATAGTATTAAAAACTAGGAATAAAGAATTCAAAATACGGAAAAATTTCAGAGTCAACCGATATTGCAAGAGCAGCTAGAGAAGAGCTCGGTTACATACAAAGGAAACCCCTGTTAGATTGTTAGTAGATTCAGTAGAAGAAATTTTAGAGGGAAGGAAAGAATGTGATAGCTTATTCACTTTCCTGAAACACTGAGTTGCTGACCCAAAGCACTAAGTTCAGATAGGCTATCCTTCAAAAATGCCATAAAGATATGTTCTTTCCAAGTCAGGCCCAAACTGAAGATTCCCAAGAAACAGAAGGGAGTCCTAGACCAGAAACAAATTTGATAACTACCATGTTAAAGCATACAAAGATAAAAATGTAAACCAGACGCACAAAATAAAAACAGAAGGAAACTGAGCTCCACCAATGCAGAAGTCAGTTTTTACACATTTACATTTCCTTGAAAGGAAACAGATTATATTTCTTAGTTAAAAGGTATATAGAAGTCCTTGTTTTTTACTGCTGAGTAGTACTCTAATATGTATATATTCCATACTTTCTTCATCCATTCTTCCATTGAAGGGCATCTAGGTTGTTTCCAGGTTCTGGCTATTACAAACAATGCTGCTATGAACATAGTAGAGCATATACTTTTGTTGTATGATTCTTGAATTTTGCATACAAATGGATGGAAATAGAAAATACTATACTGAGTGAGGTAAGCCAGACCCAAAAAGAGGAACAAGGGATGTACTCACTCATATTTGGTTTCTAGCCATAAACAAAGGACATTGAGCCTATAATTAGTGATCCTAGAGAAGCTAAATAAGGAGAACCCAAAGAAAAACATATAGGCATCCTCCTGAATATTAACCTTCATCAGGCGATGAAAGGAGACAGAGACAGAGACCCACATTGGAGCACCGGACAGAAATCTCAGGTCCAAATCAGGAGCAGAAGGAGAGAGAGCACGAGCAAGGAACTCAGGACCGCGAGGGGTGCACCCACACACTGAGGCAATGGGGATGTTCTATCGGGAACTCACCAAGGCCAGCTGGCCTGGATCTGAAAAAGCTTGGGATAAAACCGGACTCGTTGAACATAGTGGACAATGAGGTCTACCGAGAACTCAAGAACAATGGCAATGGGTTTTTGATCCTACTGCAAGAACAGGCTTTGTGGGAGCCTAGGCAGTTTGGATGCTCACCTTACTAGACCTGGATGGAGGTGGGTGGTCCTTGGACTTCCCACAGGGCAGGGAAACCTGATTGCTCTTTGGGTTGACCGAGGGAGGGGGACTTGATTGGGGGAGGGGGAGGGAAATGGGAGGCGGTGGCGGGGAAGAGTCAGAAATCTTTAATAAATAAATAAAAATTTAAAAAAAATAAAAGGTATATAGACTAGGCAGATGGAATTTAAAAATACACAAGTATACAGTGCCTAGCAAATGAGAGAAAACATTTGTAAACTAATAGCCAATCGAGGCTGTAGTTTCCAAAATAAAAAGAATTTAAACAGGAAAAGGAATGTATCAATGGCTAACAAACATCTTAAAAATTGTTCAACAGCACAAATGATCAGAAAAGGCAGAACCACAATGACAAATCATCTAGCCAACTGTAGCTGTTATGGAAATTAAAGGAGTAACAAAAGCTGATGAGAATGCAAATAAAGAGAGAGAAACTGGGATACAGGTTTATTAGTAGGACTGTCTATCCTTACAGTCACTGAACAGGCTCCTCAGTTACTACAGGTTGAAATGTCATATGATCCTGTGTTAATTCCCAGGTGTGTATCCAGAGGAACTGGAACCAATATGCTGAAGAGACATTTAGATGGTCATGTTTTTTATACAATAACCAAAGCATGGAATCAACTTAAATTCTCCTGGCAGACGAATGAAACAAAGAACACACATTATAAATGTCCAGTGGAATTAAGAAAATTCTGTAATTTGTAGCAACATGAAAGGAGGATATTGTGTTAATTGAAATAAATCATTCACAAAAATGACACATGCCACACATTTCCATATATGTGAAAGTCAAAATATACTAGAGAATAATGGTTAGCAGTCTGGAAGAAGGTAAGGGAATAGAGACAATGGTTAGTGACACAGGCTGTAGCTGGATTGGAGAAAAATCTTCCAGTGTTCTCTTGCAGAGGATGAGATGACTTTGGTGGACAACGGCAATTGAATATTTTAAGCAGCTAATGGACTATTTACCACTCTAAAGACAGTGGAACCTCAGAGAATAGAGGCAATAATTGAAGTGGTATAAAGTCTCATGCAACCGCTAGTTTTATTCAGGGTATTCTACAATTTATACTCTGAGAGTTAAGATCCACGTGAATAGAGTGCACAGTCACAAGTACAAGTCGAATGTGGCAGAAACAAGTTTTCCTCTAGAGACATATACACTAATAACAATAGCCATTTGTAATGAGAAATCTGAAAGTAAACTCACCCCATCTGCTGCAGAAGAAGAGGCACAAAAGCTTAGCTCAAAAAGAATTCCATGTCTTTGAAGAAACAGGTCACAAAACTCCCATCTTGTTTTCTTGGAGTTTTCTCATAATCACTCCGATTTTTTTTCATACAACTCCATTCTTGGACCATTTCTAACAACAGAGGATTTGAAACACACAAACAGAAAAATGATAAATATCTGACTTGATAGATTTTCTGATTATCCTCATTTTTTCATTATACTTATGCATTGAAATGTTATACTGTATTCCATAAGCACCTAGGATTGCTTTATGAATTAAAAATGCAATCATATTTAAGAATACAATTTAACAGGATAGATTTTATGTCACACATTCCTACAATAATACAATAAAAATTAAAATGTATATGCTTTCTTAATTAAGAAAAAATTCAGTAGTATCTCAATTCTGACTGGTATGAAAAGGGAGAATGAAGAGTTTTACTGACAAAGTAACATTGAAATAGATTAAAAAATCACATATTAAAGGGTAGTGTCTAAAAACAAATTTTATTTTGTCAGGGAGGGGACACTTTAAAGGGGAGGGAAATGATTTACTGTTATCTGTTACTCTGGGGCTGAAATTGGTTTCAACAATTCGCTTGTTATTGCTCTGTACTGCGGAGCCTTTATTTAGCCTCCCATTTGGGGATTTGAAACCTTCTTTCATTTAAAACTGACAAGGAAAGTATATTAGTTCATGAAAGAATAATACCCTCCATATCATCTCTCAAGGACATTTTTCCTGCGTGTTCCAGCAACTTGGCTGGTGAGCTGTTTCCCTTTCTATTTATGAACAAGCAGAAATCTCCGGGACAAGTTTGCTTATAGGATCACAGGTGATTTTGCTCCATATGTCCCTTTTTGAACAGCTCTCATGGTTGCACGCAGCTCCCTTCCGGATTGCGATTCAGTGTGAATCTGCTTTATAATGTGTCTGAAAATGCTGTAGACTCAAATGTTAGTTGAATGAAAGAGGGAAAATCTTATTATATGATTTACACAGCTGTTTCTACGCGCAGATTCTTATAAAAGTTACCTTGGTGGCATTTTCTTACCACAAGATTGACAGACTGGAGAAAGCTAAACATTTTCTTTTCTAAAGAACTAGTGGAAAGCAGACCTATTTTCAAGACCGGTTTGTCCTTAGTAAAAGTTTGAAGCCGCTGAGTTGAATCATGGCCATAAAGCAAAGAAAACCTCCCAATGTCTTAATTCATAGCGGATGTTTAAGCAGCTGCAACAGAAAAGAGTGTCTGCTGGCCTTCCAAGTCACCCCCACCCAAGCCTTTTTTTTCCTCAGAAATTTCACAATGATCATTTCCTCTTTGTCTCCAAACAAATGTTTAGCTCGAGATTTTTTTTTCTCTAAATGTCATATGTTCTGACAGGATGACTTAGCTGCTGCAGACGTTGTGTGTTGGTAATATTCTTTTGTTTGAAACCATGTGGAAAACACATACTAGGCAGTACTACGACAGGAGCTTCACTAAGATTTCTTGGGGAAAACACATATGCTTCGCTGAGACCTGACATCATTGAGATTCAGCAGTTGCTGTATTGTTTAAGTAGCCTTCGCTATTTTCATGATTTTCCTGCATTCTTCAGCAAGTTTCATTACCCATGTGACAGCTAGATTTTCAAGGGATGAAGTATCACCTGCCCTCAAGAGAGTAGGCAGATAATGTAACAGAGTCTAGGATATGAGTAAGACTGTGGGAACATGAGCCCCCTGTGGATTGAGGGAAATAAGAAAACAATTCTTTTGATATTATTCAAACTCGAAACCTGAGGAAAAATACCACAAATCTACACATTACCATCTAAATAAATAAAAGTATATACAACACACACACACAATTGTGGTTTGGCTATGTGATGGCTCTGATAACACACTTATACTTCTTTCCCACAAACAGATCTTTTTCCTAAATATTACAATAGATTGTTGTATTTTTATGGTCTGAGAACCCCACAATTTCTGTAGCTATTCAACTGAAGAATTTGCTAGCAAAAACGTAAAAATGTATTCCTTAAAATACTTTAAGCATACGTCAGTTTCTTTTTCCAGCTTCCTTAAAGATTTAACTTTCTTGACTATACAAAAGAAATGTCGAAAGGATGATTTTAATCTCTAGAGAAAGATTCTTTCTTCCCTTCCTGAGTGGTAAATTCTGTCGGATCAAGAACAAAACAATGAGAAATCTTGGCTTTATTGACCACTGAAACTTTGTTAACTCCAAAGAGATTAGAAAATAAGGCAGGGGTATAGAGCATGAAAACGAAGAGAATTTACTTCTGAGAACAGAGAAAGGAAGTAACTATAATAGACTGAAAAGTACTTTTGAAAAAGTACGTAAAACTCCATCTCCTTACTCTACAATCATGGGTATTTGAACAGTGTATGGCCTTTGAGAGGAAATCGGTTTCTTCGAATGTTTATTTAACCTTAAGTTGTTCTCTCGGGTGACTTTCTTCTCAATCCCTCATCCTCTCTTTGAATTCCTAGACTTAAGACCTGTAAGGTGGTGTCACAAATATTGAAATCAACCTCTCTTCTCTTAAGATTCTAGAACCACAGGGATTTGACACCCCTGTGTTCAATAGGACAATCACCAGACAAAGTGGACTGACCAACTGCTATGTTCCACTTAACTCACCATCCTCTCCTGTGAATCCTTTGAAAGTAACATTAATTTCTTATCAATTTTAAAGCAAAAGCATCAATAATCCCTGTGTATTATTATTTAAGTGTGTGTGGATTTCTTGGCTTTAAAAAAATCTAAAGAACTCCAAAGAAAAAGCACTCTTGTCCACAATATGTTTAAACACAAAAGCACACATTATCTTAATTCCTGTTGTACTTGACCTTTGAAATGTTAGTTAAAACTTACAAATGCTAGTTAGAAAGCAAATAATAAATATTAAGGGATAATGTTTCACTTGGTTTGTTTTCTTCAAGCCTTCTTCCATTTGCTAGGGGATCAAAAAATGTCCACTATTTCCAACAATATGATACTTTTATTTATGAAGCTATTGTTCAAGGCCAAATTGTGGACTAAGCACTGTGGATGCAGACATAATTGAAACACAACTGCTGTCTCTCCAGAAAGTTATGTGCTGATCAGGGGAACTCTATAGATACTTAGGTAATAGTCCTTTGAGATGATTCTCCCAACACATGGTTCTCATAATCAGTCTGGCTATAGTGTTAGCTCTACATTTGAGGTTTGTGTTATGGCAAGAGAAGGTGCAATTACATCAGACATTCTGATAATTCATGGCTTCCTACCTACAGTGTTAGTCCCTCCAGATTCCCCTGATTTGCAGCTATCTCCCTTTTCCACCTTCCTCTCCAACCCCCATACTAGCCTGGTCCAGGCAGCCAGAGCTTAGACATAGTGAGGTATTCCCTGTGAGGCTTGAGCCTTGATGAAAAAGGCTTTGTCCAAATCTGTTACATAAGAGTCTATGATTTTGTCCCAGCCTACAAGAATGTCTTTTCCCAACCCCACATTGGACAGAAGGCTGATCTCCAAAATATACAAAGAACTCAAGAAACAGATCATCAAAAGAACAAATAATACAATAAAAAAAGATGGACTACAAACCTAAACAGAAAATTCCCAAGAGAGGAATATAAAATGGCTGAAAGACACTTAAGAAATTGCTAAACATCTTTAGCCATCAGAGAAATGCAAATCAAAACAACACTGAGATTCCATCTTATACCTGTAAGAATGCCAAGATCAAAAACACTGATGACAACTTATGCTGGAGAGGTTGTGGGGACAAAGGGAACACTTCTGCATTATTGGTGAGAATGCAAGCTGGTATAACCCCTCTGGATGTCAGTGTGGCGATTTCTTGGAAAATTAGGAAACAATCTTCCTCAAGACCCAGTAATACCACTTTTAGGTATATATCCAAAGGATGCTCAATTGTGCCACACGGATATGTGCTCAACTATGTTCATAGCAGCTTTGTTCATCATAGCCAGAACCTGGAAAAAAACTAAATGCCCCTTGATTGAAGAATGGATAAGAAAAATGTGGTACATTTACACAATGGAGTACTACACAGCAGAAAAAAATAATGACATCTTGAAATGTGCAGGCAAATGGATGGATCTAGAAAACATCATATTGAGTGAGGTAATTCAAGCCCAGAAAGACAATTTTCATATGTACTCACTCATAAGTGGCTTTTAGACACAAAAGAAATGAAACTAGCCTACAAATCACTGTTGTAATAGGGAGCAGCGGGCTGCTTCCCGCCACCCGGCTAGCTTTATACCCGAAATAATTACATGGAAACTGTATTCTTTAAACAGTGCTTGGCCCATTAGTTCCAGCCTCTTATTGGCTAGCTCTTACATATTGATCTAACCCATTTCTAATAATCTGTGTAGCCCACGAGGTGGCTTACCAGGGAAGATCTTAACCTGCGTCTGTCTGGAGTGGGAGAACCATGGCGACTCCCTGACTCAGCTTCTTTCTCCCAGCATTCTGTTCTGTTTTCTCTGCCTACCTAAGGGTTGGCCTATCAAATGGGCCTAGGCAGTTTCTTTATTAATAAGAAATCACTCCCACATCAAATCACAATCTGAGAGAACCTAGACAACAAAGAGGACCCTAAGAGAGGCACACACGGATCTAATCTACAAGAGAGGTAGAAAAAGACAAGTTCTCCTGAGTAAATTGAAATCATGGGGACCATGGAAGAGGGTAGAAGGGGAGGGGAGAGGAAAGAATTGGAGCAGAGAAAAATATTTAGCTTAATAAAACAATAAAAAAATTAGCAAACTTTAGGAGAAAGAAGTCTGTGATTTTGACCTCTAACATCTTCCTTTTCGATTTTCTCTTGCCTCTCTAGATGTGTGTATGTGTATGTGTGTATGTGCATGCACATGTGTGTGTAAGTGTATGTGTATGTGTACCAAAGTTGGTCTCTCAAATCATCACAAGTCTCTCAGTTACAAATAAAAAGAGACAGCAGCCTCTGGCAGCTAAAAGCAATCCTTCAGTCTGAATGTGGATCTACGTCTCGTGCCTTATTCTGTTTTTAAATAACATAGAATCTCAGACTCCCATAGCACTGGGTGTTTGTAACACACTTTCAATGAGTCACTCTGCACATGAAGGTTTCCTAGTGAATGACATGGTAACGTTCAGAGCTGACCAGCTCACATCCACAGTGACCTTGTAAAAGTCTCGTTTGGAGCCAGATAATTTGAAAGTTTTTATTTTATAAGTCTCCTGCTGGGAAATCTGCCTTCTCTCTTTCAGACTTAGCACCCCATTTGTTTCATTTGGTCTTTCTATCTTCCCTGTATCTTTATTTATCTGAATAAGTAAGTCATCTTTCCTCAAGGCTGTAAAGTTTTTCATTCAAATCTCTAAAGACTGATTAAAGTATCCTGAAGGAAACACAAGCATTGGCCAGCATTTATAAGTCCCTGGCAACACAAAACAGATGGCCTAAGAAATCAGATGCATTATCTCATAGGCTTAGCTAATCTCAAAGTTATGGGCCTTTCTGGATGTGAGAGCTGAATACGAAGAAAGCTGCAGAGTGACAAATTAAAGCTGATAAGATTGCTTTAGCTTCATCCTACAAATACCCATAAAGCTTGAGCTGAACTTCACAGGAAGTAGAGGTCATTAGGATTATTAGAAAGACAGGCTATGGCTTGTGTTTACTTGTAAATGAGCGTGAACATAGAATCTACTCAGCCATTTCCATATAGTCGCCATTTTCCACACAAAAATTAAAGTGTAATACCGAGTTTTAAAACGTTGGCTCTAAATTTGATGCTAATGTAGAAATAATTGTAAATAAAATTAATCAAACATGAAAAACTATTCTCAAATAATCCATAAGTATTATCAGCTCATTAAGTGAAGATATAAAAAAAATCGTCAATGTTTTTATCATTAAACATAGCATCAGTATCACTGTTGTATCTTCATGGGGTTCATAGCTCTTAGATTAATCTGATAAGAACGATATATCAAGAGAGCCTCTGGGTAGTGAATTCTGGATCTATGGTAACATGAGTTACATTAAGTTCTGGGGGATTATTCTCTTCCTCAGACCCTTCCACTCTCGCCGTTGAGATGGGTATGTCATGGGTCATCTTTTCCAGTCTTTCTACATCTGGACCTTTCCATTCTCATCAATACACACCCCTGTTACAGTTTCACATCTTATTTGCTCTTTCAACAAACTCCATATTGTCCCTGTTTCCATTACTTCCCAGTCTTTCATTCACTTCTCCCCCCTTTTTAAGAAACTTAATATCTTTACTTTCAAGACTGATACTTCAGTTAATATTAAAGACAACTAGAGGAAACTGTAGGATGATTGTGTATACATCTAGTTACAGCAGAGCTCGGAACATAATAAATTAAAGACAGAATTATAACCACATAGAATTCTGGGACTTAGTTCAAGGTTATCTGAACTAAATTAGCTGGTTGAAAAAAAAAATCTGAAGCCCCCAAAATACATTAGCTTCTTCTAACCACTCACAGGGCAAACGAAAAGATATAAGAAAAAGATACTTATAAGATAATCCATTACTTCTGTGTTCCCAGAAACATATTTAACTCAAGGGGAATGAAAAGTCATCCATTGCTGAAAATTTCTGAGGTTTCCGTCCCTCACCTGCTTCCTGGAGAGGGCATATTATAATCTGTGATCACTTTGCCTTGGCATGCTGGGCACCTCATATATAAGCTTCCATCAATATACAGGTATTAGAAAGAAGTATGTGCTCTACCAGAGAAATATCAAGCAATTGCTTGCTCACAGAGACAGTGCCCCTCCCATCCCATGTGTGTTCCACAGTATGTGTCAAGTGTGTAGCCTAGCAATCCTGGCAAGATTCCCAGCCTTCCTCCTAGAAAACCGACCTTCACACTCATGTGATGTGCAACCATCGGGATGCATCTAATCATGTTCTTTCTTTACTCATAATTCTGTCAGTTACAGCATACTCAACATTGTTCTTCAGTTCCTAGAGACTAATTTCCATTAATCTTGCACAATTCCCTGTTAGCAAAATTCCCTATAGCCTCAAATCCTTCTTTGCTGTATTCACTAAATGGCTGTAATAAGAACTGAGTCTGCTTTAAAGACATAACTTCCCTCAAGTGGGGGATTATTCTCTTCCTCAGACCCTTCTATTCTCACTGTTGAGATGGGTTAATAATGGGTCATATTTTCCAGTCATTATATGTTGTCTGAGGTTTTCTGTCCTGCCAGGTTCCCACAATCGTTAGGTCCCAAAGAAATCACACAGAGGTCTACATTAGTTATAAACTGATGGCCCATTAGCTCAGGCTTCTTATTAACTCTTATAACTTACATTAGTCCATTATTCTTGTCTATGTTAGCCACATGGCTCAGTACCCTTTTCAGCAAGGCAGTCACATCTTGCTTGCTCTGTGGCTGGGCCAGGACTAAAGAAAGAACTTTCCTCTTCCTTCTGTTCTCATTGTCCCACCTCTACTTCCTGTCTGGTTGACCAGCCTATACTTCCTGCCTGGCTACTGGCCAATCAGCATTTATTTAAAATATAATTGACAGGATACAGATCATTGTCCCACAGCAATTATACATCCAGACCTTTCCAACTCTCATCAGTACACACTCCAGATCAGGCCTCTTTCCTGCTCAGCAGAGTATGTGTCTAAGCATTCATCTCCTTCCCAGTGCTAGCTGGTCAGCACCTCCACCTGAATATCTAAGGCACTTGGAGCTTCCTGGAGGTTTTCCTTTGAATCCAAATTCAGCTATTTGCATGTGTACCAGTCAAATTTAGGTACTCAGCAGATTCACATTAAATAGAAGCAGAAATCCATCTCTACACAAAATTACCCTATAATCTCATGCTTCAGAACTCTCCTTGCTCTCTCTGCTTCAGATATACTATCTTTCTGTTCTTCTTTTATTTTTAATTAATTAATTTCTTCATTTATTTTATATCCCCACCACAGTTTCCCCTCCCTCCTTCTCCTCCAGTTCACTCCACCTGCCTCTCCTCTGACCTCCTCCTAACCACTCCTCCATTGATTCTCTTCAAAAAGGGCAGGCCTCCCATGGTTGTCAACAAAGCATGTCACATCAAATTGAAGTAGGACTAAGCTCCTCCCTTTTTCTTAAGGTAGGGCAAAGCAAGCCAGTATGGGGTATATGTTCCCTAAAGCCAGCTCAAGCATTAGAGATAGACCCTGATCCCATTGCTAGAAGACTCACAAATAGACCAACCTACACAACCGTCACATATATGTAGAGGGCCTAGGTTGATACCCATTCTGGCTCCCTAGCTGTTGGTCCAGAGACTGTGACCTCCTATGAGCCCAGGTTAGTTGTTGATCTCACGGCTCATACTGTTCTTTAAGTTTGTCCATCATACGTCTTTAGAGCCTCTTCCTTGAGATGTGTCTACCCAGATTGTTTTCCCTTTGCTGCCTTCCCCTCTTCTATTAGATATTAACTAAATTTGCACCTCTATTTTTGAGGTCGTATGTTCACTGATTAAAATGGTTCCGTACACTGGGGCTAGATAGATGTCGCAGCAGCAAAGAGCACTTGTTCCACTCAGAGAGCACCTGTGTTCAGTTCCCAGCATCCTCATGGCAGCTCAGTCATCCATAATCATTTCTAGGAGATTTGAGCCCCTTCTGACTTTCTGGAAACGTGTGCTCTGCACATGTATGCATTCAGGCAAGACATTCATACACCTGAAATTAATAAGTCTAAAACATTTTTAAATAAATGCCACATGCACTCTCCCAGACTGCAAATGCCTTAATGATAGAGATTTTTATTTATTTTGTTTTAGTAAATGATCAGCATCTGTAATAATGCTTAATATAGAGTAAGCACTCAATAAATATATACTGAGTGAGTAAATAGATCTTTAATAACTGAGTAATGATATAGATTTGAACCATATGTTCCTCCTGTGTTAGAAACTGGTAAAATCTGCACTGTGAAATTTGTGTGATCCCACACCCTTTTACACCCAGTCTCCTCATTATTTTGACTTCCCTTTCCCCCCTGTTCCCTTCTTCCCTCCTTACTTCCCTCACTTTCTTTCTTTCAACTTTATTTTCTTTTAACTTTTCAGCATTTTCTTGCTTTGCCAAATGCAGAATCTTATAACTATCTATCAAAAGTCTTCCCATGAATAGACTTATCTTACCACACAAAATAACTGAACAGTGGTCTGTATCAGTTTTGTAGGACCGCCATTGTTGAGTGTTATAAATCAAGTCCTTACATAGCATAGAAATACTGCTTCATAGCTAATCAATCTAGAACATGAGATTGCAGTGACATCAGGGTGGTTTCTTTGGAAGTTCCTGGGGAATATGTTCTGTGCCACTCCCAGTTTGTTTGTTGGCAGTTTTTGTGATCAGACTGCTAGGGGAATGTATACTCACATAGCAGTTTCATTCTGTGTATATCTGCCTCCAGACTTTTCCTTTTTTAATGATAGCTGTTATATTGATGCAGAGCCAACTGTAATGATCTCATTTTAATTTGCCACAGGCTTATCTCCAAATAAGGGGACATTCTTAAGTACTCAGGGTTAGGACTTCAAAATCTGAATGTCAGGGAGATGGAATTCAATCCATAACAGGGCTTATTTCCCTACTGTGGAATTGAAAACTACCAAAGGGACCTAGGATTTAATGATTTTGAAGGTCTCAGACACAGCAAGAAGCATATCACCAAAAGGCTTCTCTGAGTTTAGATTCCCTAACACTCCAACACATACTATTCTCTCTCTCTTACAAACACAAATCTCGGTAAAGGTAATTAGAATATGTAATAATTAGCAAGGAACTTGGATCAAGATACAACAGTTTCATGAATTCACTTCAAAATTAATTCACTGTAGTGGAGGCAATTCAGATACTGAAAAATAATTGGAATATTTTAATCCAATTTAACGCAGTTCCCAGAGAAATCTTGAGAGACAAAGCAACAGATGTTGGCCTGACCAGATTGACAGAGTGAAGCACCCAGGGGGAGACCTCTAGAGTGATGGGTAGAGAACAGCTTGCTCATTCTGTCCAAGGGGATAGATTTTAATTTCTTCCAACAAATCCAATGTAGAAAATACTTTTTTCAATGCTGAAAACATGTAACAGCTGCCACTGCCTATGAAATCACAGAGGAATGAGTTCTTAAGACTAGAAACGGTTTTCTGCAAAAGCTAACCAAACAACAGTGAAAACAAAATGATGTTCATATAAACTGAGCAGATCTCTGTACTAGAGAAGAATAAATCATAATTCCTTATAGCTAGGTGACAATACATTTTCTTTGATTGAGTGAGCATTGATGGTCTGCTTATTACATTCCTCCTTGTTAACCTCACATACAAGATATTTTCAGATGAGGACATAGCTTATACTCTCAGTCTTCTCAGAATCCAGTAAGAAACTCAAAAAGTCAATCTTTTGTAAACAGCTAAATGTGTTTTTTTTATTTTTTTATTATTTATTGAAAAAAAATCCCTGCTTCCTCCCAGCCTCCCATTTCTCTCCCCCTCCTCCCGCCCCTCTTCCCCTCCCCCCACTCCTCTCCCCCCTCCCTCTCCAATCTGAAGAGCAGTCAGGGTTCCCTGCCCTGTGGAAAGTCCAAGGTCCTCTCCCCTCCATCCAGGTCTAGGAAGGTGAACATCCAAACTGGCTAGGCTCCCAGAAAGCCAGAACATGAAGTAGGAACAAAACCCCATGCCATTGTCCTTGGCTTCTCAGCAGCCCTCATTGTCCGCCATGTTCAGAGAGTCCGGTTTTATCCCATGCTTTTTCAGTCACAGTCCAGCTGGCCTTGGTTATGGATATGGGAGCAGGGAAGTATATATCTTAATTAATAGATCCATTTTAGGGTTGGCAAGAGACTTGACTCTAGAGGGGTTCCCAGGGGTTCAGAGAGATGTACCCAACTAGGTCCTTGGGCAGCTAAGGAGAGAGAGCCTGAAATGGCCTGATCCTATAGCCATACTAACGAATATCTTGCATATCACCATAGAACCTTCATCTAGCGATGGATGGAGATAGAGACAGAGACCCACACTGGAGCATCGGACTAAGCTCCCAAAGTCCCAATGAGGAGCAGAAAAGAGGGAGAACATGAGCAAGGAAGTCAGGACCACGAGAGGTGCACCCATCCACGGAGACAGTGGGGCTGATCTATTGGCAGCTAAATGTGTTTTTAAGAGGGCTTCAGAGAGAAATACATAAGAGAACTTTCTGTCTTTAGGCTAGAAATACCTATAAAATGTTCATTTAGGGAAGTCATTATGAAATACTTTACTAGAGAGATAGGCAGGAAGAAAGAGAGAGAGAGAGAGAGAGAGAGAGAGAGAGAGAGAGAGAGAG
>JABTXL010020138.1:7579194-7589286 GCA_025134845.1 Neodon shergylaensis | reverse complement strand
ATATATATATATATATATATATATATATATATATATATATATATCACACAAAAGTACAGTAGGATGATTTGAGTGTTGTGGCTTAAATGTGAATTTTTCAGCATAAATTCATGTTCTTGAACACATGATTACCTAGATGGCGGCACCTTTGATGTTTGTAAAGCCCGTAGGAGGTGGAGTGTTGCTGGAAGAAATTGGTCACTTAGAGAAGGGTCTTCGGGATTGAGGGTTTGGCTCCATTTCCTGCCCACTCTCTGCTTTCTGTCCACAGATATGACAGGTCCAGTTCACACTTTTTCCACCACACTCTCCCCACCAGGACAGATTATACATTTGAACTACATGCTCCAAAGAAGCCCTCCTCCTTTAAGTTGCTTTATATCATATATTTGGCCACAGCAATAGAAAATAACTAATGCTGTGAAATGAACCTTTTTATCTGACTATAAATATATAGTAACACTCCTTTCTGTCTACAAAGTGTGAAACTATATACAAAGAATTTGTCACTCCAGTTCTAGGACTCGTGAAAGTATCAAATACTAAGTGACCTTATCCAGATAACATTTCAAAAATAATATAATCTGTTCTGAAGTGTAATATAGTAAATAGTGCATATAGTTTTATGTCTACTAATCTACTTTATCATTAATCTACTTTTAAAGAACTTGTCATTATACCCAAAAGAAGTTAATATGTTTTAAGATTGGTAGATGACTTGAAACCTATTTCTCCAGAGAAAATAAACAAACGGCGAACAAGCACATAAAGAATGAACATAAGCATTTGTAAAACACAAATGAAAGTTACAAAAAGACATCACTTCAATCCAGTTAGATTAGAGAAAGGGTAATTGTTACAAACAGTTGGTGTCAATGTAAATGAGCATGACTGTTATGGGAAGCAGTAGTGAATCCTCAAATAAATTAAAAATATCACTATCATATGATCCAGCAATCCCAGTGCTAGGTATGATATCTACAATCATGATTTTGGAAACACATTGACAGAATACCAAATAAAGAAAATGTGATGCACAGATATACACATAAACTATTATTCAGCAGTAAAAGAATAAAATTCTGATATTTGCAGCAAGCACTTTGTTAAGTGAAATGAGCCAGGCACAAGAATACAAAACCCACATGATCTCAATCATATGTTGATGGTAGTTCTGATCTCAGAAAATGAGAAAATAGGACAACACTTGCCAGATAATGAGAAGAGGAAAGGGAAGAAAAGATAGAAAACGGTTATATATCAGGTACAGAAGCACAGATAGGTTTTACTGCGTAGTATCTGAATTGCTATGTCTCAAAATAATCTATACAAAGACCTAAAATCACTAATCATCCAAAAATGCAAAATAAAACTGTAGAAACAGATTATTTTACTTCAGTACACTATTGTTAACAATATATTATATGGTTGGAAACAATCTGAATAGAGGACTTTGAATGGCCTGTAATGTAAGGAATTGATAGATGGTTGAATTGATGGAGATGTTGAGTACTCTGACTTATCATGACCCATTGAGTACATGTGTAGAAATTGAAGTGTATCATATAAATATGTACATGTTACAGATGAAATAAAATTTGTTATTGTGAAAATTACATGCAAGTAAATAAAATGGTCTATTATATACCAAAATTAGTCTCCATAATTATCAATTTAACATTTGTTATATTTATTCTGTAATCCTATCTCACAGATCTACACTTTATAATGAAGTGTAATTTATAAGGTAGCTTAAGAGTTATAGAAAAATTGAAGGTAGTATAGAATTTTCATAGCCTTCATAGTCAGCCTCCACCGTGTATTTCATTTATTACTGTGATATTTGTACTATAATCAGTAAACCAATTATGATATCTTCACATGAACAAAAGTCTACATTTTTAGTAAAAATTTATAGAACATATTTTATTGCATATATAATGAAATGTCTTAAAATGAGATTCATATAAGTTACACAAATCAATTATGTTCCATATTTACCTTACCAACAAATCTTAAAAATGATTTGATGTTTGATTTCCAGTGATTACATATATGAAACAATTTTTTCATGGCAGAGAATTTCCCACCTGAGGCATTATGAGGACATTCAATTTCTGATTTTAGATATTTTTAGGTTACTAATAAAAGCACCTATGAGAAAGAAAAACATTTTCAACTAAAACACACTATGTAGGTGCATATTGTTTTATCTTTACTCAGGTAAACTCAATTTGTTTATGTACGTATTTAGTTCATCACATCCCTCCCAATCCCTTTAAATTATGTTATTTCATGCATTTGTGACTGAAAGATCATTTTGTCATTCTGATTCCATCTGGTATTCACTGCTTTTCTATGTGATGTTTTTTATGTTTTCAAGTACTAAGATTTTCACACCATGTTGTTAAGTTTCATTTGCTTTCACACATGCTTAAAGTCATATACACCTCATGAAAGTAAAATACAGCTCGTCTGAAGATGCAACTCGAGCACTTCCTCAACATGAGAAGGTTTTGAGTCTGATCTCCAAGATTGGAAAAATGTCAACCAGAATAGTTTGTTTCATTCTACATACATACATACATACATACGTATGTACATAATACATACATACATAATACATACATTCGTAATACATACACACACAAAAACAAAGAAAAACATACGATTCAACCACTTGGTTGTCTTTCTTAGTACAAACCTCTGGAAACTAGAACAACTGATTTTTTTTTCTATCATTCTTTTATATAATGTCATATAATTAAAATCATATGACACACAGCATTTTCAAATTGAGAATCATCTGTATCTTTTAATAGGATAATATCTCAGTTCTTTCAGCACTGAGCAATATTCTTTTATATAGGGTGTTACAGTTTGTATATAAAGCACCTATGAAGAAGGGTCTTATGTTGAAGACTTTGTCCCCAACTGACGATATCAGCAAAAGGTCAAAAGGTGATTGGATTATGCTGGTGTGAACGTCACCAATGAAAAATTCACAATGGAATAGACCACTATGAAGTGGGACTTGCTTGTCATACTGTAAGGCAATAATTCACTCTATCTGAGCTATCTCCAACCCAATAGGTAGTACTTCTATTCAAAGCAATAATATTAAGTTCATATGCAATACTGGATACATATTTAAGTTAGTGAAAGTTCTAAATTTTATTCCTTGATCCAGAAATGTCTCCCTTGCAACACCTACTCTGATTCTCTTGAGGTACAGCTTATTCTTCAGAACATCTTACTGCATCCTAGGTGAGCCCACAATGACATTTTCAATAATTACTAATTGAAACAGTAATAGATACAACAGATTGCCCATCACATGGGAAATAAAGAAGTTAAGAGAGTTAATTTAATTTTCTGAAAGATCTGAAACTGACATTCAAGATGACTGAGGATTAATTCTACCATAGCAACACAACCACATGCGGTTACTTACTCTGGAACACTTATATACGATACTCTACTACATTTCAAATATTGTGCATTTATTTATCAAGCTTCTAACATTCTTCTTTCTCAACACCTGTTTTCCAGTGATAGGGAAATATATAGGCATAAAGGAGAGTTGACCCCCAGCACTGATGTTTAAAAAAAAAGCCAGGAAACTAAAAGACTAAACAGCTGTTAAACGGTTTCTACATGCAGCTTTGGATCCTAAATACCTTACCACCAATAGCAGAGTCCTTTCCTTGTGTAAATTAGCCAAAATTGTTACATAAATAATATTCACCACCACCATGAGAGTAATAAGTGTCTCTTAACTCATTTCCAATTTTTTTCAGTATAAATGAATCAGACATTTAGTTTTTATTTTGGTTTATGTTGTTTGTTCTGAGATAATACAATGAAGTATAGGAATTTTTAAAAAAAGATCAGCCTCTATAATAAGAAAACTTAGAGAAGCAAAAATAATAGAAGAGCAGGAGTGTGTGTGTGCACACATAAGCGTGTGTGTGTGTGTGTGTGTGTTAGAGAAAATCAAGAGTTTGGGCCAGAAAGGGATTAAGTAGATAAATGCATGGATAGATAAATGGATGGATGGAAATAGGTAGACTAATCAATGGGTGGATATATGGATAATAGAATAAAAATGGGTATTAGGCAGTATATCCCCCCATGCCATGTTGAGAATATTCATTAAGTGTAAAAATCTAGCTCTTACATCTTAAATTAACCCATTTCTAGTAATTTAAGTATTACTATGAGGCTGTGGCTTACTAGTATAACATGTTACTCCTTTGGTGGCTACATGGTATTTTCCCGACTCTGACTACTCTCTCTCTCTCTCTGTCTGTCTCTCTCTGTCTCTGTCTCTCTCTCGACTTAAGCATTTGTATTAATTAAAATGTTTTTTCTATTTCAATATCCATATTTTTTCTATGACCCCATTCAGATAGTTTCTCATTTATAATAGTTCACTTTGGGTTTCTTTCCAACTCCTTTCTTCTTAATCAGTCTCAGCTTTCTCTTGATTCTAATCTAGCCTGGTTGCTGATGCAAACTTATGGTCATATTACCCATTGTGAATTTCTTTTGCCCAAGAAAAGCT
This sequence comes from Neodon shergylaensis, assembly GCA_025134845.1. NCBI lineage: Eukaryota > Metazoa > Chordata > Mammalia > Rodentia > Cricetidae > Neodon > Neodon shergylaensis. Next base: position 7,584,719 of record JABTXL010020138.1, on the reverse strand, counting down.
GCTGAATAGTCAACTGTTTTCATGAAACTCGTGCCAAAATGAATTAAAAAAAACTGTTTTTTATATCAGTAACTAAAGTTACGGAGACAAAATGTCAAAGAGACAGAAAGTAACAAATGCAGGAGTGATCATTAAACATTTCTAGCATTGCAAAACCACAAGTAGAAAAGGGTATTCATGAAACCGAGAAGCAAGAGGCATTTGGTGTCTTCTTGTATTATCTAAGACTATGGAGCAAACAAAACCGGTGCTAAAAATTGCCTAAAGAAACTTACAAAAACCTTAGCTTTTTCTCTCTTCTTTTAAACTTTCAGTCTTCACAAATGCTTACCACTGATAAAGCCTACCCAGAAGCTAATGGGAAAAGAAATTATGAAGTGTGGTGTTAGAGTCAGATCCCTGAAATTCAGAGCAGAGTAGTGTAAGAATAGAGACACAGGTCAAATGCAAACAAAAGAATTATGTGCCATGACAGTTTTTCCCTGAAGACCCAATTGAGTCCACCCCTCAACTTAATTTCCAACTCCTTTGCTATAACAGTTGACTCACTGTCTGCTCACTCACAATTCTAGCAATCAGATACAGCTAATGAGAACAAGTCTGAAACTTACTGAAGAGCCCATGATTCTTCAGTGCTACGCTGTGCTGTGATTATAGTTTTAAACAGTGTGAATACCAAGGCTGAAACTGCAGATTCTAAAGTACAGATTCTAAAGTACAGTTCTGTCAAAAGAACACTTCTATTCCTGATCCCCCCCCCCCCCCCACACACACACACAAAGAAAGCTTATAAATAAAGGCACATCTTCTATGTTTCCTGATTTGCACAGAAGCCAGATAACTGAACCATACTCTCCTTTGGCTATGAACGTGGTTGTAGACATATATCCAAGTATTTCTAAACGACAGTTTTTACAGCCTCACTACTGGATACATTTCACCCCCCAAATGGGAGGATTGTGTCAGGGGAAGAATCTGACCTGTTACACTATGGGATTTTGGCTCTAGTTCTAGGACATAAAGGGAACTGAGTTAACTATGTAGGACCAGCTCTAATAAGGCAGCAGAGAAATCCTACATGCGTAGCTGGCTGGAACAGAGCTTCTGAGTTAGGAGACCTCCCTGTGAGCATTAGAAGCAGCCTAGTAATAATTTTCCGCCTTGATGACTTACCATGAACATTTCCACAACTAATATGGAAAGAATAAAACTATTATTTCCTGCCCAGACTACCAAATGCTGATGCCTAATGGAGAATAATTTGCTAGGAAGGCAAGCCATGCTTCCAATTTGCCAAGGCGGTGTTTTCACCGGGTGGTTAAATCTATAGTGGTAACACACAAGACTGAACACAACTGATGAAGTTTACCCTAAAGTGAGTTTTAAGTCACCAAATAAAATTACTCTCTAAGTTGCAAGTGAAGCAAAGCACTATTACATCCGGTGCTCTCTTCAGAAGTCACACAGCTCTAGGAAACCTCTCTCCAAAACTATCTTCCCCATATAGATAGGAGTTCCACTTTCCAGAATTAATGCCCTGTCTACTTTTTCCCCTTGCCTGTTGATTTAGAATTTTTCAAGGTCCTCTACAATTGCAACCATGGTCCACTGTCTACTCAATTTCTACTCCATTATATCATTAAAAGAGAAAAATGTTATTTAGTAACTTCTAGAGACCATTGTTTATGCAATTTCACCTATAAGATTGCTAATCCATTCAACTCAGTACGGCATAACTGATGTAGTAACTTTCACATGCTCCATTAATAGACAACTGCTTTGGTTTCTATTCTAACTCTTGTCTACATTTCACTTTAAACAATTATAATACAATAATTTCCCTTAGTTAAAAGGATTGGAGGAATCATCAGGATATTTTCTATTCAACCAAGAACTGTCATGATACTATAAACAGAAGCTTAGTTACGGAGTCATATCTAGGATGCATCTCCTTATAGACAGACCAGCACCTCTCCTGTGTGGCAAAGGCCACCTCTGGTTTCAACAAGAGTGATGAGTGTCATCTCCATCTCACCACCTCCTCTACCTCTAGATGCACCAAGGCAGGTTCATCACTGTGATTGCATGCCACCCACCCTCACCCCAGCTGTCTAAACAGTCTCAGTTTCTTCACTAGACCCCAAAGAACTCAAGAGATATAGTACACATCTTCACTCTAAATCTGTCTGTTCTGTTCAGAAGACACATTTCTACATCCTATTTTCTTGTTCTTTCACTGTTTAGACAGTACTGTGTATAACTACATCTTTGCTTTTTGTAAAATTACAGTAAGAACCTTCCTAAATTCTAAGTCTGTACCATGAAGGTGGGGTATACCTGAGACTCCATATTTCAAAAAGGCTCTTAGGAGAACTTGATATTGCTAATTAAACCATAGTATCAGTCATGAGTGTCTATCTATTTACTTACTTTACAATTTTGTGGCCAGAGAGATTGAAAACAGAATTTCACACATGTTGGGAAAGTGCTCTATTACCGAGTTACCCCTGCAGGCCTCAGGATTGATTATATTCCTTAACAGACAAGAGAAGCACCATGCTTTTCTCAGATGTTAGCCTTTATACCAGGCAGTGAAACAGGACTCAATAAGGATTCTCGACAGATGAGCTCTCTGATACTGCACTGGGCCTTTTTGGAGAAGTAGAGGCAAGTGCAACAGTAGTTTCAATGGGCTTCCTGTTGCCTCCTCCTGGTTCTGCTGGTATAACACAAGCTCTAGCAGGACCCTTCTTAGCCATTCATTCTATTAGCATGTTTTTCTAAACCAAAAATGAAGACAGAACAAAAGAAAGGTTTTTCTGATCATAATACCCAGTGCAGATCTTGTGCTATCTGGAGACAGTTTATTTCACTCCACTGGTAGATTGTTAGAGGAGACTACTGCTAACTCTTGACTCTACCATGGTGTCAGAAAGTTATATTCTTTGCAGACTGACCCAAAGTAGAAAAGCAATAGACCTATTAGAAACATGGCAAAATATTTTCACAATAAACATTGTGATCATTAATAATAGTAGCATATTTCTACACAGTGGCCCATGGTGATCAGATCCTGTCTCTCAACAATGTTTCCAACACTCTAATCATTAGCATATCAGCCCAGGGACCATGTCAAAAGCTATTCAAGTTGTCCAGTTTAGACCTTTCATTTTAAATAGCTCACTTAGTGACAACAGCAGTGTGATGCACACTGGTTTGAATATCCCTTATCAGATTTCCCAAGAGAAGCATGGCAGAATTAAATTTCCATGTAACACACTAAGGAATAAATCACATGATAGAAGTGGTATGGAAAATGGAAATGAAGTAGGTTCTAAGAGCAGACAGACTCTAGACAATGTGATTTTTTTCAAAAATAAAATTCTTATTTTCCATGTATCGATACGATGCATTGTGAAATTATCTGGGTATCCGTGTGTGCTGGCTACTTCTTTGTAAGTGCTTGGGTAAATCCATCATGTCGGTGTCATATGAGCTCACTGCTGGCATGGTTTCAAGAAATCTCATTATTTTTTGATGTCCATGATGGATTCAAAATGAGAATATTACTGGCCTAAGGGTCTGTTAGCCTTGCCTGTCATATTTGTCAAGCTACAAAGGAGATCTGCCGAAGGGTTGGGAGGGCATTGGGGACAGTGAGCCATTAAAATGCAGTTCCATTACTTACACTCAGTTAGGCTGAGGAAATGGAGGGTAACAAGTGTGAGAGTTGCCTCCTGGGATCCATTTCCAGTGTTACATACCAGAAAAGGAAAAATCAAAATGACAGTTGAGACAGCAAGAAGCTCTTTCGACATGTGATGGGCAGGCCTTGTAATTTCTCACTGTGGGTGAAAAGTGCCTGTTTGGGTAAGCTACCAGGCAACTTTGGGAGTGCAGCCAAAACCCTGCGGAGAAGTCCAGCTCTTACTGAAAGCTGGCCTTAGATGATTCTCTGGCCTCTTGGTGGCAGAGCAAGGCTATGTCTAGTCACCTGGAACCCAAGGTCAAAGAATAGACTAACTATAACAATTTGATTTAAAATAATAAAAATATTTGTGTCTGCTCTTTGCAGTATAATAAGTTGAAAGTTCTGAATGAAACAGACTTGGAAAAAAAACCATAATCCTTTTGGTTTGGACAATATCTTGTAGAAAAGAAAGAAATTAAATCCTACATTTTAAGACTGTAATGCTAATATAACTTCTGAAGCTAGGGTCCAGCTTTTGTGCCCACCTTCCTCCTATTTAATTATTGGATAAATGATTATGTTGTTAATATGTGTCAAGTATTATGTGCTCAGTGCATCCCAAATAGTATCCATTGGTCACTTACCACATACCAGGCAAGATAAAGATTATTTTACTTACACTGACTCACACAATTCTCTAAGGTTGTTATTATTATCCCTTATCAAAGGAAAGATGAAGAATTTTTCTATACTGCTGAATAAAAATTTGAACAAAACCCTAAACTTTCACGGTGTATGTTTTAACTTACTGTATCACAATGCAGGAAAATGACATTAAATTGGGACATTATTCAAAGAAAGCATAATTAAGTCTAATCTGAGTTAAAAATGTTATTTCTTTTAAAAATCAGAATATGTGCCTAAATAAGTACATTAAAAACTCCTTATTAAATAATATTATACATGCTTAATGGGAAGAATTATTGAGATTCAATAATCACACCAATACAGGTGAAAGTTTCTGTCCTGCCTGGTCCCACAGACATTCAGTGGCAAAGAAACACACAGAGGCTTATATTAATTATCAACTGTTTGGCCTATTAGCTCAGGCTTATTATTAACTAGCTCTTACAAGTTAAATAAACCCATAATTCTTGTCTATGTTTAGCCATACTTGGCTTGGTACCTTTTATCAGTGAGGCCTTCTCAGTTTGCTTCCTCTGCATCTAGCCAGTGACTGCACCTCTTTCCCCTTCTCAGAATTCTCTTAGTCTGGTTACCTCACCTATATCCTTCCTGCCTGACCACTGGCCAATTACTGTTTTATTAAACTAATATGAGTGACAAATCTTTACAGTGTACAAGAGTATTATACCACGGCACACCAAAAACAACGGCCATAGCAAGGAAACTCTGAGAAAACTGTACCGTGAATACAATGATGAGTGCTGAAAAAATACACAGAGCTGCTGCCTGTACCCAGACGGAAGGGGAAGCCAAGCTGACAGTGGCTACAGGTGAGAAGTCCCTTCCTTTAGTGTCTTTGAATAGCATGAACCTGGAAGGGAGTACTCATTTCCATTGGATTAATGAATGCAGAGCCATACCACAGCACACATTAGCTTTCCCTAAGACAAGCTTTCAGCCTGTGGTACTGATGCAACAAGGATAAATGAGTTGTAAATCTTCCAGTTTTCTTAGCTAGAAATACAGCTGGACATGAAATGCATGAGCCACAGAGCCTCTGACAGGGATATTTGGGAAGAAAGAAAGAATCAGAGAAAGAAGAAGGAAGGAAGGAAGGAAGGAAGGAAGGAAGGAAGGAAGGAAGGAA
>JABTXL010020138.1:7528502-7579184 GCA_025134845.1 Neodon shergylaensis | reverse complement strand
GAAGGAAGGAAGGAAGGAAGGAAGGAAGGAAGGAAGGAAGGAAGGAAGGAAGGAAGGAAGGAAGGAAGGAAAGAAGGAAGGAAGGAAGGAAGGAAATGCCAAAAAGAAATATCAGACTCTGTCCTGGGAAACATGCAAGCCACTATGTTGAGATCACTTATGCCCATGTGGATTACTGAAAATAATGCTATGCATTTCTGGTAAGGATATAGTAAGAGCCCAGAACCATCTAATGAAAGTCTGTTTTCCTTGGCTCAAGAGACAGCTCAGTTACACATGTGCATACATGGGTATTTCCTGCTCATAGGACAAGGCTTCATGAAGTTAGACTCAAGTAAAAAAATTTACCATCTAAAAATCACTGAGATAAGTAAACTAATAGTCTGTGCCTTAGAGACTCCTTGATTCCTACATAATTGTAAGCAAACTTAAATTTGTTTATCCTACTTAATAGTGTCATTCAATATCTCCAAATCCAATTTCATGCACCCAGTATTTTAAAAATATAAGCTTCTGTGCCAGTCCCGAACTTAATCTCCAAAACACTATTGTGCTCGTTTGCCTTATATTCAAGTCTGTTCAATAACATAACTCACTTCATATCTTGTCCAATGCTTACACAGCTGTCAGCTACAAGATAAAATCCATGCTAGATAATCAAGGAAACTTCTAAAGAAGTCTAAGTTCTCAGGCTTGCTTCCATGATACTCTATGAAAATCATCCATAAGTTAAAGACAATGTCTATTTCTTTTGAATTATTCAGTGTAGCATTTTGCCTGGTATTTAAGCGTGTATTTCCTAATTAGCATTTTAAGATGCTTGCCTTTTGTTTATCCATTATTCATCTTTTATGTATTTTTAAGCTCATTCTCTCATATTTTTAACTTTTTATTAGTTAAATTTTTTCATTTGACTTCCCTATTTTTTACATCTATAATATAATATGAGCATTTTCTCTTCCCTTTCCACTCTCCAAACTTTCCCATATACTACTCTTTTCTCTGCTTCAACTTCAGTGCCTCTTTTTTCACAATGTTTTCTGAGCCTTTGTTGCAGGAAAGTTTTGTACATGTATCCTCTGAAAATGGGCTCCACAACTCTGCACTTTGATTGGTTGTTGTTTTCTGCAATGGCATCCTTCTGTTTCAAGTCTTTGATGGGGAATGAAGACTGCACTTATCTGTGGGTATAAGGACAAATGTTTATAGCTTGTTGCTAGGCATTTTGATAATTTAGTAAATTGGTGGTTTTAGATTCTTCACTAGCACTGAACAGTTAGCTAGGTTTCCAGCACCAGGTATGATTTTTTCTTGTTAAGCAGGTCTGAAGTCTAATTAGACAGCTGCTGGTTACCACAAGGAATGTGTGCTATTACTATATACTTAGGGTTATCACACCACACTGGTTTTTGATGTGGTTCATAGGAGTTATAGCTGAGTAGAACTGTTGGTCCTCCTTTGGAAGCTTGCACGGTCTCTTCAGTTACCATAAAAACTAGTCCTCAGTGATATGATGTTCATATCAGTTTCTGCTCAGGGGTTTCTGGACCCTGTTTTTAAAGTATATGTTTTCTTCAACAAGAATTCATCTTCTACCTGTGGAGACTAACCAAGGGCAATAGCACCAGGGTGTATGGTTTGGGAGTCTATTGGACAGTCCTGGCCAACAACTAAAAAGAGGACTACTAATGTCTGGTGTTATGATTCCTGTAATGTTGTGGTCTTTGGCTCTTGGAGGAAACACTATCAGCCTAGGTGAGAAACGTTTATTGAAACAGTTATCCATATATTTGTATACAGCAATGAACACAGCAGAGTATCCATGGAGTAGGGTGCCGAGTCTTTCAGGCAAATGCTAACAATGTCATAGCTGGATCATGTGACAGATTTAATTTTAGCTCTTTTAAATTTCTCCACACTGAGTGGCTATAGCAGTTTGCAATGTCACCAAAGGCTAGTGACGGTCTCTTTTTTCCTGAATCCCCCTCCATTTGCTGTAAGTTGTTTACTTGATCTTTGTCATTCTGACTGGGAGAATGAAGTCAAAAAGCCATTTTGATTTGTATTTCCCCACTTATTTGATATTATGAACACTTCTGAGAGATTTCTTAGACATTTTTGAAAACTTTCTATTGAGGTCCCAGGTCCATTTGTCAAATGGGTTTTTTGATTCTGTTTTTGTTTTTGTTTTTTTTTCCTTTTTTAATTCTTTGAATATCCTCTGTTATATGCATAACTGGCAAAGATTCTCTTTGATTCTGTGGGTTTCCTATCTAGCTAGTTGATTGCTTCTTTAGCTGTGCAGAAGCTTTTCAGTTTCATGAAATGCCACTTCTCAACCATTGGCCTTCATTCTAGGGTAAACTGAGTCCTTTCATTAAAATTTTTTCCAATATCTCTAACATGTAGGATATCACCTATGTTTTCTTTGAGCAGATTCTGTGTTTCAGGTTTCATGTTTAGGGCTTTGATTCATTTGGAGTTAGCTTTTGCCCAAAGTTATAGATATGGGCATAATTTCATTTTTTGCACCCAGTTTTCCCAGCACCATTCGCTTAAAGATTATTTCAAATATTTCTTCAGCATGATTTCGGCATCTTTGTCAAATATTAAATGACTGAAGTTATGTGTACTCATGTTTGGGCCTCTGATTTTGCTTCATTGGTCTATGTGTCTGTTTAGTGTCAGTAACATATTGGTTTTATTACTGTGGATTTGTAATAAGTCTGGAATGATAATCCCTCAAGCATTGCACTTTTTGCTCAGGATGTTTTTGACTCTCAGAGGTCTTTGTGTTCCCATATGAATTTTAGGATAGGTCCTTATATTTATGCAAAGAATGAAATGAGGATTTTGATCAGAATTGTATTGAATCTGTAAATAGGTTTTGATAGAATGCTCATATTCAAATTGTTGATTCCTACCAGTTCATAAACATGGATCTCTTTCTGTTTTCTAGTGAGTCTCTATTTTTTTCTTCAGAGGTTTGAAGTTTGCATTATATTGAAGTCCTTCATTTCTTGGTCAGTTTTATTAACAGCTATTTTATTTTAACTGAGGCTATTGTGAATAGCGGTGTGTCCACGATCTCCTCCGTGTGTTTGTTGTTGGTATGTAGAAAAGTTATTGAACTGGGCACACTGATTCTGTATTCTGCCACTTTGCTGGACTTAATCAATCCTAAAAATTTTCTGGTAGAAATTGGGGAATCTCTAATGTATAGCTTCATGTCATCTGCAGGTAGGGAAAGACTGACTTCTTTCCCCGTTTGTATCCCTTTAATTTTTTTTTTCTTTACAGCTCCAACTAGTACTTGGAGCACAATGTTGAAAAGGAGTGCGGACAGTGGACTTTTGTAGATAGTTTTAAGTTTTCTTCCAGGTAGAAGATGTTAGCTTTGGGTTTCTCATATATAGATTTTATTGTGTTCAGATATGTTCCCTTTAGCACTACACTCTCTGGGACCTTTTTAGCATGAAGGAATTATGAGTTTTTTCAAAGGCTTCTTCTATATCTATTAAAATTGTGTGATTTTTGTCTTGAAGCCCACTTTTGTGGTTTACAAGATTGATCGAGTTTCATGTGTTGAATCATCCCTGAATCATTTATTTTAAGGATAAACTCAGTTTGATCATGGTGTATAATCTTTTTGATGAATGTTTATATTTTGTTTCCAAGTATTTTATTGAGTATTTTTAGTATTTGTTCATCAGAAATATTGACCTTTAGTTTCCATTTCTTTGTTGTTGTACCTTAATCCAGTTTGGTATTAGACTTTGGGAATGTGCCTTCCATTTGTATGGTTGGTTGGTTGGTTTGGTTTGGTTTGGTTTATTTTAGTAGTTTAAGAAGAGCGAGTTACAGATCTTAGAATATCTGGTGGGTTCTGTTGGGAATTCATCTGGTTCTGGGCTTTTCATTTTCTTCATTTTTTCTTTTTTTTTCTTCTTTTTTTTTATTGAAAAAAATTTTTTTCGCCTCCTCCCAGCCTCCCATTTCCCTCCCCTTCCTCCCACTCTTCCCCCCTCCTCCCCCTCCCCCATTCCTCTCCCCCTCCCTCTCCAGCCTGAAGAGCAGTCAGGGTTCCCTGCCCTGTGGAACGTCCAAAATCCTCCCCCCTCCATCCTGGTCTAGGAAGGTGAACATCCAAACTGGCTAGGCTCCCACAAAGCCAGAACATGAAGTAGGAACAAAACCCCATGCCATTGTCCTTGGCTTCTCAGCAGCCCTCATTGTCCGCCATGTTCAGAGAGTCCGGTTTTATCCCATGCTTTTTCACAGTCCAGCTGGCCTTGGTGAGCTCCCAATAGATCAGCCCCACTGTCTCCGTGGGTGGGTGCACCTCTCGTGGTCCTGACTTCCTTGCTCATGTTCTCCCTCCTTCTGCTCCTCATTGGGACATTGGGAGCTCAGTCCGGTGCTCCAGTGTGGGTCTCTGTCTCTATCTCCATCCATCGCCAGATGAAGGTTCTATGGTGATATGCAAGATATTCATCAGTATGGCTATAGGATAGGGTCATTTCAGGTTCCCTATCCTCAGCTGCCCCAGGAACTAACTGGGGACATCGCCCTGGGCACCTGGGAGCCCCTCTAGGTCCAAGTCTCTTGCCAACCCTAAGATGGCTCCCTTAATTAAGAAATGTGCTTCCATGCTCCCCTAGCCAACCTTCCTTTATTCCAATCATCCCGTTTCCCCAAGTTCCCCCCATCCTCCCCTTCTCCCTTTTCTCTCCCCATCTCCCCTTACCCCCCTCCCACCCCACCCCCAAGATCCTAATTTTTTGCCCGGCATTCTTGTCTACTTCCCATAACCAGGAGGTTAGCTATATGTTTTTCTTTGGGTTCACCTTCTTATTTAGCTTCTTTAGGATATCAAACTGTAGACTCAATGACCTTTATTTATGGCTAGAAACATTTATGGATTTTCGAGACAGGGTTTCTCCGTAGCTTTTGGTTCCTGTCCTGGAACTAGCTCTTGTAGACCAGGCTGGCCTCGAACTCACAGAGATCCGCCTGCCTCTGCCTCCCGAGTGCTGGGATTAAAGGCGTGCGCCACCACCGCCAGGCCTCTCTTTTTTTTTTTACTAGAAAGTTTTCTATTGCTTTTTCAGTTTCTTAATTATTTGTGTGTCTTTTAGAATTTTTACTTCTTTTTGGGTTAACTTTAGTGGTTTGGCTGAATCTAGAAATCCATCCATTTCTTTTGGATTTTCTAGTTTAAAGGAGGACAAGTTTTTAAAATATTCCTTTATAATATTCTGAATTCCTATGGTATTTGTTATAATCTTTCCCTGTTTATTTATGAGTCTGTTAATTTGGATCCATCTTCTCTTTTTTGTGTTATTTGGGCCAAAAGTCTGTCAATTTTTTTATCTTCTCAAAGAATCAGTCCAATTCTTAGATTTGTTGATTCTTTGTATTGTTTTCTTTGTTTCTATTTCCTTAATTTCTCCTCTTTTATTTTTTATTTTTTCTTGCCATTGGCTGGGTTTTGGATATTTTTTGTCTTATTTTTACAAACAGTTTGAGTTGCATCACTGATCAGTATTTGATCAATGCATCATTGCATCAGTATTTGTGCTCTTTTCAATTTTTTAATGTTGGCAATGGAGCTATAAATATCCCTTATAGTACTGTTGCCAAAATATCCCAGAGGCTTTGTTGTATATGTTTTAACTTAGTTTTAGAATTTTTTTATTTATTTCTTGATTTCTTATCTTTGACTCATTCATCACTCAATAATATGTTATTTAAGTTATATGAGTTTGCATAATTATTAGCAGGTTTCTTTTTTTACTGATAATGTTATATTTTATTACATTTTGTCCAGATAGGATATAAGGGGTGATTTCAATCTTTTTGAATTTATAATGACCTAATTTGTTGTCCCATGATGTGGTGTATTTTAGAAAAGTGTTCATATGCTGCTAAGTAGAATGTGGATATTTTTTCTTTTAGTGTTCTGATAGAATATTCTGAAGGTATCTGTTAAGTCCATTTGATGTATGACATCAATTAATTCTGATGTTTCTCTATTTTTTGTTCAAATGACATGTCTTTTGGAGAAAGAAGAGTATTGAAATCACCTACTATTAACTGATTAATGTTAATCTGTGTGTGTGTGTGTGTGTGTGTGTGTGTGTGTGTATGATGTTTCAGAGTTTGGTACATATTTATTTAATATAATAATGTTTCCTTGGTTAATTCTTCCCTTAATTAAAGTGAGTGTCCATCTTTATCTCTTCTTAGTAGTTTTAGTTTGAAGTTTGTTTTGGCAGGTATTAGTTCAGTAATGCTTTTTTACTTCTTATTTCCATTTAACTGTACTACTTTTGTCCATCCTTTTACTCTAAGGCAGTGTCTAAAACTAATCTAAAACTCAGAGGCAACAGATCGATTTCATCTCTTAAACCATACAGTTAGTCTGTGTCTTTTGATTGGAGAATTGAGGCCATTGATATTTGTTTTATTAAAATGTGTGTGAGTTGTGTTCATCATATTGTTGTTTTATTGTGTCAATGTTTGTGATCATCATGGTATTTTGTATTTTGGTAATTATGTCTTTCCATGGTCTTTTGGCTCTGTTCATGCCTCTCCTTGGCCTGCGATAATTCTTCCTGTAGTTTCTTTAGGTTTCATTTGGTGGATACAAATTGTTTTAGGCTGTTTGTATGCTGAAACTTTTCTTCTCCTTCAATAATGGTAAATAATTCTGTTGGATAAGTTGTTCTAGTTTGTTTGTAAGAGTCTTTTAGGACTTGGAATGCATTGCTCCAAGTTATTCTGGTTTTCAAAGTTTCCATTGAGAAATCAGCTGTTATTCTGAATTTTCTTTTATGTATAATTTGCACCCCCCTAAGCAGCTTTCTCTACACTTTGTTATGTATACTTTAAGTTTAAGTTTCCTGAGGATTTCCTTTTCTAATCTTGTCTATTTGGTATACTGTGTGCTTCTTGTATTGTTATGGATATTTCCCTAGTTAGAAAAATTAGGGAAATTTTCTGCTATGATCCTTTCAAAGATTTTGTCTTATGCCATTGAATTGCTATTCTTCTTGTTTATGCCTATAATTCAAAACTTTGGTCTTTTTTCTGCATTGTTCAATGTTTCTTATTTGTTCCTTTTCTGTATTTTTAGTTTTTCATTTTCTTGCTTGTTTGTACTACATTGTCTATGTTATCCCTGAGACCTGGCACTCTATATTCTGCATGATTCTCTCTACTTGTAAGACTTTCCTTTGAATTTTCTAGTTGGACAACTGGGTTTCTCAAGTCCACCTTCATTTCATCCTGACTCCTCTTCTGTTTTTCTTTCTTCTTCTTGAATTCCATTCTCAGGCTTAGATTGTCTTTGTCATGTTCATCGGCCTTATCTTTTCTGCATCATTACCCATGCATTTATTCTACCTATGCTCTTTATCCTTGATTTCACTGAGTGGTTTCCTTGTATCTTCTTTAGACTTCTTGAATTTTTAAACAAAGTTTATGATTGTTCTTTTATATTCTGTGCCCCAGCTTCATCTAGGCAATTCTCAAGGGCAAGCATTCTTTTAGAACTTGTATGGTTTAAAGAGAAGATACTGGCTTGATCTTTCATAATATTACTATTCTTGTGATGAGATCTGCACATGAGGATTTCCTTTGTTACTTCATGCTAGACACTGGAGGAAGAAGTGGGAAGTCTGGGTATGGAGTTGAGTGGGAGAAATAGCTAATAAGAAATCTGTGGGTAGATACAGGTAAGTTAGGTCCTAGGTTGGTTACTCTAGGCTGGGGCACAGGCTCATATATTATTTTTTTTATTTTATTTATTTTTTTATTGAAAAAATTTCTGCCTCCTCCCCGCCTCCCATTTTCCTCCCCCTCCTCCCACTCCTCTCCCCCTCCCCCCACTCCATTCCCCCTCCCTCTCCAGTCTGAAAAGTAGTCCTGATTCCCTGCCCTGTGGGAAGTCCAGGGTCCTCCCCCCTCCATCAAGGTCCAGGAAGGTGAGCATCCAAACAGGCTAGGCTCCCACAAAGCCAGTTCATGCAGTAGGATCAAAACCCAGTGCATTGTCCTTGGCTTCTCATCAGTCCTCATTGTCTGCCATGTTCAGAGAGTCCGGGTTTTATCCCATGCTTATTCAGTCCCAGTCCAGCTGGACTTGATGAGCTCCCAATAGTTCAGCCCCACTGTCACAGTGGATGGGTGTACCCCTCGCGTTGCTGACTTCCTTGCTCATGTTCTCCCTCCTTTTGCTCCTCATTTGGACCTTGGAAGCTCAGTCTATTGCTCCAATGTGAGTCTCTGTCTCTATCTCCATCCATCGCCAGATGAAGGTTCTATGGTGATATGCAAGATATTCATCAGTATGGCTATAGGACAGGGTCATTTCAGGTTCCCTCTCCTCAGTTGCCCAAGGAACTAGCTGGGGACATCTCCCTGGACACCCGGGAGCCCCTCTAGAGTCAAGTCTCTTGCCAACCCTAAGATGGCTCCCTTAATTAGAATATATACTTCCCTGCTCCCATATCCACCCTTCCTTTATCCCAACCATCGCATTCCCCTGAGCTCCCCCCATCCTCCTTTTCTCACTTTTCTTTCCCCATTTCCCCTTACCCCCATTCCACCCCACCTCCAAGTTCCCAGTTTTTGCCCAGCAATCTTGTCTACTTCTCATATCCAGGAGGATGACTATATGTTTTTCTTTGGGTTCACCTTCTTATTTAGCTCCTCTAGGATCACAAATTATAGGCTCAATGTCCTTTATTTATGGCTAGAAACCAATTATGAGTGAGTACATCCCATGTTCATCTTTTTGGGTCTGGGTTACCTCACTCAGGATAGTGTTTTCTATTTCCATCCATTTGCATGCAAAATTCAAGATGTCATTGTTTTTTACCGCTGAGTAGTACTCTAATATGTATATATTCCACACTTTCTTCATCCATTCTTCCATTGAAGGGCATCTAGGTTATTTCCAGGTTCTGGCTATTACAAATAATGCTGCTATGAACATAGTTGAACAAATGCTTTTGTCATATGACAGGGCATCATATATTATTTTTAATTAGCTAAACTATTCATTTATAAATAAAAAACATACATTTTAAAAACAATACATTTTAAGATTTATCTAGGCTTTCATGCAATATAATGTTCTATTGAATTGCAAAAACCCATATTTAGCTAATCACAGTTTCCTGAGAACGAGAGACATCAACTGTGTAGGTCTGAAGTACTTGTTGCACAACAGAAGCATTGTTCCCTTAGACAGTTTAGCAGGTGCTTTTCAATACAGTGCAGTCACTATAAGCTTTAACAACCACAGCAGATGTTTCATCTTTGCTTTTTCCACTTTCAAAGATCAGAATACAAGGCTGTCATTTTTGCTTTGTATAATTTCTTACCATAAAATTTCTTGTATTTTTCTCCAGTTGGCAGAAATTGTCCCATTCTATCGTTAATTTCTCATTGGGGAGTGAAAATTACTTTTTTTAAAACTAAGTATTTAGTTGGGTAGGTCCTTACTTTTGTGAAGTAAAGTAAAACAATCTTAATTATACTTACAATACAGAAATTAAATATAATGATGAAAAACTATAGCAAACTTACTTATGCTGAAAAAAAGCAAGCCTACATAAAATAGCTATATTTCTGGCAAAACTTTTATATGTATTCTTGGTTGTTAACTTGACTACATCTGGAATTAACTAAAATCCAAAAATGGCTGGGCACACCTGCGAGGTGTTTTTTTTTTTTCCTAAAGGGGTCTTTTTAAGTAGGAAGATCCACTTCTAACCATGACCTTTGAGGTAAGAAGACACACTTTCAATCCATAACGTTTTAGGTAGGAAAAGCCACCTCTAACCTGGAATAATCTTGCTGCTGGAAGCCTATTTAAAGGACATGAAAGAGAAAAGATCTTTCTCTCTCTGCCTTCTACCTCTGCCATCACTAGTAAGTCCATTCCTTTGCTAGCGTTAGAGCCTACTTCCTTGTGATTCTGGTATACATTGAAGACCACCTGAGACATCCAGCCTCATGGACAGAACAGTTACTATATTCTTGAACCTTTCATACATAGGCAGTCATTGTTCTTGAACCTTTCATACAAAGGTAGTCATTGTCAGTTTAACTAGACCACAGCTGGTAAGTCTTTCGTGTGTGTGTGTGTGTGTGTGTGTGTTTAAATCAGGCAAAATTTATAAAATTTCAAGCATTCTCTGGCATTGTCTGTGAAGTAATAAGCAAAGGGAAGAAAGGTCAAAAGGAATGCTATGGGAAAATCCATCTGTGTGCTGTGACTATGTTTTATTTTCATTGGTTGGTAATACGCTGATTTGGCCTATAGCAAGGCAGAATAAGGCTAGGTGGGAAAGCCAAAGCAAAAATACTGGGATGGAGAAGGGTGGAGTGAGAGAAATGTGAGCCTGCCACCAGAGGAATAAGACATCCTAGAGGACAGGTAAAGCCTCAAGCCACATGGTAAAATGTAGATTAATAGAAATGAGTTAATTTAAGTTGTAATAGCTAGTTAGTAATAAACCTGGGCTGTAGCTGAACATTTCGTAGTTAATATAAGTTTTATGTGATTATTTAGGACCACAGAGTCGACACAAAAGAAAGGCTCTGCCTTTGTTTACGAAAGACTCTACGTCCTTGTGTATCTGCTTCAATAAAAGTCGCAGATTAGTGCTTGGGAGATGGCTCAGCCAGTAAAGGGTTGCTACACATACATAGAGACATAAGTTTGAATCCTGTGATTACTAGTTTTATGTCAGTTTGTCACAGGATAGTCATCTGAAGGGAAGGAATCTTAGTTAAGAAAACGCCTCCATAAGATCTGACTTTAAGGCGTTTTCTTAATTAGTGATTGGAGAAGGAGGACTCAGCCCCTCATGGGTGGTTCCATCCTTGGGCTGGTGACTTTAGCCTCTATTAGAAAGCATACTGAACAAGCCATGATGAGCATGCTAGTAAACAGCTCTCTTCCATTGCCTCTGCAACACCTCCTGCTTCAGAATTCTGCCCTGTTTGAGTTCCTGTCCTGACTTTGATGATGAACAGTGATGTAGATGCAGAAGCTAAATAAACCCTTTCCTCACCAATTTGCTTTTGGTCAGGATTTCATCACAATAGTAACCCTAACTAGGATATATCCCTAACACACTCGTGTGTGTGTGTGTGTGTGTGTGTGAGAGAGAGAGAGAGAGAGAGAGAGAGAGAGAGAGAGAGACTTGGTAATGAATACCTGAAACCTCTGCACTGAAAAAATTTGAAATAGGAGTATCCCTTGACAACCAGTCCAGGTGAATAAGCAAGTTCCATATTCAGTGAGAAAATGTGTCACATAAAAAAAAATAAAAAAGAAAGGAGGAAAAAGACTTCTGACACAACTGCTGACCTTCACATGAATATGAACCACTCCATATGAATACGAATATGGACCACTACATCCCAACACACACACACACAATGGCAAAACTGTACAGCAACAGGAGATACTGAGAATATCCCAATAGTATGCTATTATGTACTTTCATTTTATTAATGCAAGAAAAATGTAATGTTAAAATATTTAAAATACCGGACCTGGAAAGATGTTTCAGTAGTTAAAAACACTTGTTGCTCTTGGAGGGACCCTGGTTCAGATCTCAGCATCTTTGTGGAACCCAACAACAGTCTGTAACTCTGATAAAAGAAACCCAGTGCCTTCCTCTGGCATGTAAAGACACTGCATGTACATGGTACAGAGCTATACATGCGGGCAGAACATCTATACACATATAATAAAAGTTAAATAAATAAATCTTAAAAAATAAAAAATCTCACAAGTTTTTATATAATTAGAACAACTATTCCATTTATGCTATTTTGAAACAACTGAATATTTAGTATATTCACTTGTAGATTTATTATGGAAATAATTTAATTAAATCTGAATTTTCTGCTATTATAATTTTACAAATATTTTTCATGCTGGATATATTACTATATATGAGGTTTCCTGAAAATATGGTAAGATATACTCCTGAGTTCTTAGGTGAAGTTTAATTGCTATTTCTAAATTGAGATCACTAAACCTATAGAGGTAGCTATTTGTTAATAACTGAGAAGACTGATAAACAAATATATAGATGAAGATTTCAAAATTTTACTCCTTGTGACTTTTGTCCTATGGATTCCATAAATAAGTTATACATACTACACAGCGTTTAGCCCATGTAGCTTTGATGTAGCTGTTGTTCTTACATTCATAGGCTGTTAATTTAGAACATCTCCAAAGACTACTAAAACCACATAAATTAATCCACTATTATTGGTAGGCCTTCTACAAACAAACTGAGTAAAAGCCACTGGTGACTTATTTATGAAGATGTACTGAAAAATTATTTTCTCTTTCTTGTTTTATGATTTCAAAACCTTCACAAATATTCATAAAACTCTAGAATGTAAACATTAGTAACTGCTCATTTTATTCTAGTTTTTACAGTTGAGTAATAACAAGAGACATATTATTTCTTTTTCATTCTCAAAAGTTATGTTTTAACTATGTACATAGCAATAGTTGAGGAATCCAAATAGCAGCATGGAAAATAAACAAACTAAACAAAAGTAGCAGCCAAATTAATGTTTCTAAGTGAGAAACACTGCAGAAAACCTAAAAGGAAAGAAAAATTGAAAAGTTAGATCTTAACAGATTTTACTTCAAGTTGTCTGGGTGAATAATGAAGGTAATAAAATTACCCTCAATTTACTCAGTGAATTTTCATCAATCACTTCTTAAAATGTCTGGAACAGCAAATTACTAGTTTAATACTACTAGAAAAATTATCTGAAGAATCAGATCCACAATGATAGCATTTTAAAATCAATGTAATCTTGAATTAGGTGGAACTTGTCATACACTCTGGATAAGGTTGAGGCAATTGCTTTAGGAGAAGATTAATCTTGCAAAGGAAGCTTCTACAGATAGGTAAATCATATCTAGGATGTGTGAAAAATGAACAGGAAGCTCTATTTAATGTTAAATCAATCTTTAAGAATGTCAGGAAGATGGAAAAACTGTCAGAAGATAGAAAAAGGACTAACAGGATACAATTTTCTGTGTAATGTACAATTGGATATCTGACAGTAATCCTTCCAAAATATTATCCTAGATTTTTTGACATATGATCTAAATTCACAGAAAAGAGCCCACTCACTTGTTACTAGAATTACATGTAACTTTACTAAAATCAAGTCACTCCCACAGCAATTCTCTTTCTGTTGAGTGTGTTTTAAAAATAAAGGCCAATTAACAGATTTCATTTAAATCAAGGTTCAAAAAAATCAGCCAAAAGATAACACAATGACTTACCAGCAATTCTCAAGCAAAATCAAGTAATATATTTTTCTCTAGTGAAAATAGGAACTTAGTTCTGACTGAAAAACAGGTCTAGTCTTGTTTTTAGATCACACTTGACTCTTCCTACAGCTCTGCAGTCTGCAATGTGATTGAATATGCCAAAATACTCATTGATATATTCAGTTCTGTCAAGATCAGCATTCTGGAAACTGGACCATGAAATCCCACTTCTGGTCAGTTTTTCAAAGACAGACTGTTTTCTTTAATAGGGGTCTGTGTATATTGATAATTTTAAGTCAACTGTTCACTAAGATTCAAAATGATATATCTTATTCTGATGGGTTTTGGAGTCATCTCATCTTCATAAAAAGTAGCAGAAGTCAGTGTGATTGTGTGTATGTATATGCATACATGTGTGCATGTGTGTGTGTGTTTGTGTTTGTGTGTGTATGTGTGTTCTCTCCAGTCAAAATTCCCTGAAAGACAAAAAAGATCAAGAATAATCCTGAAGGACTTATGTCCCAGGTTCTTCTCAGTATCACCATTAGATGAGTTATAAAGTTTTGATACTCTGTTGTGTTACAAATGATTAAGAAGCCCAGAAACTAGGAGGCATTAATTAATGGAGATCCTAAGAAGATGCACAAAAGTTAGACTGATGGACAGAATATGTTCAGAGAATATACTTCAAAGTAAAACAAACAAAATGAAGAATCATGTAAACAAGTCTTAATTTTGTGTCTCAAAAACATAGCACTGATCTTTAAAGTCCTACTTGCTTGGTTAATTTTCATTAAACAAAGTAAATGAGCACCAGTAACTTTCTCAGAAGTTTGCCATTTGAGAAAAGAATAACAACAAATGATTTAATAAATGTGTTTTACTCAAACCTATGTTGATTTTACTTAAAGACATTTGTTAAATTCTCTCACTCCTAATATAAATAACAAATACATTAAATAAAAGCTTACACACAAATCAAGCTTTAAAAAAATGATTTATTTCATTGGCTAAAACTTATCAACACTGAAAACATCAGACATTAACCAAATTTAATTGAAAGTTTACATCTCTAGCCTTTTTCAAAGATGCCAAACCAGTCCTTAATTACTGTATTGCTTAATACCACACCTTCTTACTTAGGCCACAATTAAACACAGGGTGGGTGTTGGTGAAGGGCGCTTGTTCTTCCTGGCTGCCAGACTAGGATAGCTTAAACCCAAAGTAATCACACAGAAACTGTATTAATTAAATCGCTGCTTGGCCCATTAGCTCTAGCTTCTTATTGGCTAACTCTTACATATTAATTTAACCCATTTCTATTAATCTGTATATCGCTATGTGGCTGTGGCTTACAGAGTAAAATTCCCAGCATCTGTCTCTGGTGGCTCCATCGCTTCTCCTGACTCTGCCCTTCTTTCTCTCATCATTCAATTAGCTCTCCCTGCCTACCTAAGTTCTACCTTGCTATAGGTTCAAAGCAGTTTCTTTATTCATTAATGGTAGTTATAGCACACAGACGGGACTCCCACATCAGTTGGGAATATTATTGGGCTAACGTTTTGGTCTTTATGGACAATTAAAATATCAGTGGATTAAGTCTATGAGTTTCCTTATCAAATTTTTTGACTTTTGTAGGGAAAGACAGAACACCTCCAGTTTACTTCTAGCTAAGCTGAGTATTATAAAGATTACAGAGCAGCAGAGAAAACTAGGGAAAGTTTGAGAAGGAACATTTTAATTTTTCTCTGTAAAGTGGCAAAAAAAATTATGAATTAGAGGAGTCCAGTCCCTTAAGTTGCAAAGATCAAATAACTTAGTTCTAATAGATAAGCTGTAAAAAGATAACATGTTGCAAAAAGTTGTGCCTCTAACATTATTTTTACCTTTTATTGAAAATGGAATTTCTTTTTCACATAATATATCTTGATCATGGTTTCTCCTCCCTCTACTTCTCCAAGTTCCTCTTCACTCTCCTCATTTCCAGACCCTTTCCATTTCTGTTTCTCATTAGAAAACAGATTTCTAAGAGATAATAAAATTGTAACAAGCTAAAATATAATAAAATAAAACAAAAACTGCCATATTGGTGTTGGGCAATAACCAACCAATATCTGATTTAACTTAAGGCCTATTCCACAAAATGGAACCCATACCTGATACTGCTTGAGGGACTAAGAACCAGAGACTAGATAGCCCAAGGACCTAGAATAAAACCACATACTATTATTCCAAAAAACAAATAAAAAGACTTCTGGTATACCTATAGATCAATGTCTGTAGTATTATTAGAAGACATGGGTATAAAGAGTTAAAAAGAGGAATGGAGGTTATCTGAAAATGAAATAGTATCATAAGTAACAAGTAAGCAATCCTTCATCCTTTATATGAGACATGACTTTCCTTAGATACTTACTCAGTAGACTACCCAACACATCTGTTTTTTTCCCATACCACTCTAGGGCAGAATTGTGGCAAAATATCCCATGTCCAGGCACCAGGGGGAAAGCAAATAACCTCCACTAGTCATGAAACCCCACTGGGTTAATACCTGGCCTGGCTCTTGATTTACAAATACCTTTTGTTGTCCTACGTGAATCTTGACAGAGAATTTCCTATGGATACAAAGCCTATGCAAAACGTGGTTCAAGAAAAACCCAAAAACCATGGTACCTCATGAAACAGGTATTTGCACCTTGGCATTGTAGTGTCGGAAGCTTCTATCAGTTTGTTTTGAGATATGGAAATCTTCTAGCTAAAATGTAAATAAGAAACAATAAAGGTGCTGGGAGGCAAAGGAAAGCCACTTCCGTTCACTGAGACTGAGTCCCTCCCTGCAGCGGTGTGTCTCAGTGTGTCTCTGAGTCTTCATTTCACTGACCTGCGTGAACCCACGCACCCACGCTGAAATATTCACGACACAAAGTATTTCCTCATTTCCACTTTGATAGCATTCACTTACTTCATCCAATCCTTTATGTCTACCCCCCCCCAACCCTGATTAATGCTATACTTTATTGAATCCTAAGGCAGACATTTCTGGGTACAATAACGGCCATCATTCTTTGTGAACTTGAAGTGCAGGTAGCCTCCATCACTTTGGACTCCTAATTACCTGAACTTCTGTGGCAACCTTTTCTGTCAGTCACTGTCATCGCCATACCCAGGCCTTTTACAAGCTCCATTCTGTAGACTCCGCTCTCAACATCTACCCGGGCCACACTCAAGTAAGCCATATTAAAGTGATAGACTAATAAAAACATTGTATTAACAAAAATCTTGTAGATGCATAGAACAAAAGAGAAGACCCATATATGAGTATACTCACTACAGCCCTTTCACATTTGACAAAGATACCAAAAATATGAACTGAAAAAAATGAACATCTTCAATAAATGATGCCTGGAGAACTGGAAAACTGGAGGTCCACAGGTAGAAGAATGACTTTAGACCCACATCTATTACTATGCTGGCTGGGTTTTGTCAACTTAACACAAAATTTGATAAAGCTGGTAAGAGAAAATCTTGAGAAAATGCTTCTATAAAATTGGTTTGTAGGCAAGTCTCTATAGGTGATTTTCTTGGTTTATGATTGATGGGGCATGGTCTAGACCTCTGTAGGTGGTGTCTCCTCCGGGAAAATGGTCCTGAGGTGTATAAGAAAGCAAACTGAGCAAGCCAAGGAAAACAAACCAGCAAGTGTTCCTCCACTGCTCCTTCTTAGTTACTCCACTCAGTTTTCTGCCTTAAATTTCTGCCTTGACTTCCCTCAATGGACTATGACCCATCATATGGTAGCCAAATAAACCTTTCCGCCACAAGTTATTTTGGAGCACAATGTGGGATGTTCTTCAGTATATGTATTGCTTTTACTGGATAATGAATAAAGCTGTTTTGATCAATAACTTAGCAGAGTAAAGCCAGGTGGGAAATCTGAACAGAGATATAGAGAGAAAATAGGCAGAGTCAGAGAGACGTCATGTATCTGCTGAAAGAGACAGATGCAGCCAGAGCATTACCAGTAGGCCACAGCCTTATAGTAGTACACAGATTAATAGAAATGGGTTGAATTAAGATGTAAGAACTAACTAGGAATACGCCCAAGTCATTGGCCAAACACTGTTGTAATTAATATAGTTTCTGTTTGATTATTTGGGTCTAATCAGTCAGGAAATGAACAAGCAGTCTCCTGTTATATAATGGCACCAAAGTGGATCAACTACATCCACATAAAACCTGAGAGAGCTTGGAAAGAAATTCTAGACACACACACACACACAAAAAAAAAAACAGAATTAAGTATGGCTTTATTGTAGCAGCATTGTCAGACATTTATGCTTTGTGGAATATTTATATAGAGCAGCAAGTTAGCAAGAGTCCATGGTAGAGATGCTTTCAAAGATTGGGCACAGAATACAGTAGTTTAAAGGCTTAAAAGAAAATAATGGAAAAGAAAAAGTTGCATTATGGTGGGGAATCCAAGGACAGGGCAGATGAAGGAATGTAGGGAAGAATAAATAGCACTAAAGAGCTATTGGAAAAATCTTTTGGAAATCTGTGCAACAACAAAGTAACTTCCCTATGTATATGTTTAAAATAGAGTCATCCTATAACAGGTGACAATATACCTATTAGTTAAACATCACAGGCTAATAGAAAGCCCATTGACATAAGTGGATTGCCTCCTCTGGAGCTATTTGCCAGTGAGATCTCATAAGCCTTAATTGCCTGTACTATTTGTGATTCTCCAGAGCTTGACAGTAAAACATTAATGATGTAGATGCTACACACTTGTCAAGCAGATGTCAAGGCTTTACAGTTCTGGAAGTTTCATCCCTATTGGCTATCTTTAATAGTGCTGGAAGGTGTTACACATGCTACCAGAGTAAAATAACCATCAAATTACACAGCTGTTAACACTGCAAGCTACAGTAACACCTGGTCTGACAAGACATACTCACTGGTGCAAAAATGGCCAAAACAGCACAGGAGTAGCCAGCCATTTTCTGATTGGATTCAAGACCCTCTCCACAATTTGAAACCTATACCTTGTGCTATTAATGAGTTAAGAACATGTGACTCGAGATTGGTCGTAGGTCCTAGGGATAGCCTACTACTATCACTATGCTAAATATGCATAGTATTAAACTGACTCTTTATGACTTACCACACTCATCCAAACTTCATCCAAAAGGGCTCTATTAGCAATATACGATGATTAATACAGACCCAGAACTCATCAAGGTATTGAGAATAAGAGACAGTAGACTTCTCTGTTCAAGTGTGACATCTATGTCACACTCCCTCCTCCCAAGGCTCAAGAATTGTTGTGAAAGAGAAGTAGAGAGGGTATAAGAGCCAGAGAAAATGGATGGCTACAATAAACAGTATTTTCTGAACACAAAAATATCATAGTGGTTGTGACAATACATACCAGGTCTGTGTAAGTTCAAGTCAGACAAAATTCCAAAATGGAGAAGAAAGGTGAGCCCTATATCCCAACCTTAGTCAAGGAACTATTGCAATTAATGATGCTGAGTGAGGGAACATCTTGTTTTTTCAGGAGTATGGTCCATGGTAAGTTGACCACACTCTAATGGAAGGCCACACAGCAACCCCAAGAATCTATGACATGTCACATTAAGACTTTTGGAGTATAAAAATAATAAATAAATAAATAATAAGCAAGCAATACACAAAACAGTGAGGAGAGAGAATTGGTAGTGGATTGGGAGGAGCCAGGGAAATGAATGAATTTGAACAAAACACATTTTATAAATTCTAAGGGAACTAACTTCAAAAATATATTACTGAATTGAGTTGACTTGAGGCTTTTTTTCACCCTAAGGTTCTAATAGTTATGATTGTCGTTTGGCAGAGAGGTGAAAAAATCAAAATAACTTCTCATACTGACTAAATTTAATATTCATTTAAATATTTTACAATTTTGGGGCATTAACCAGCTCTTGCCAATCCTTGTTAGTATCACATTATTTAAAAACTGCATTCAGATTGCCACTTTTTGCTGTGTTACTCAGCATGAATCAATCTTTTTCTAGTGCACTCTGACTTCATATATAGAGACTGCTATTTTAAAATTACTATCCGTATGCACTAATATATACTATATGTTGTAATAGGAGGAGCGGCGGGGCTGCGTCCCCGGCACCCGGCTGCTCACACGGCTAGCTTATGCCCCGAAATAATTAAACAGAAACTGTATTCTTTTGAACACTGCCTGGCCCATTAGTTCCAGGCTCTTATTGGCTAGCTCTTACATATTGATCTAACCCATTTTTAATATTTTGTGTAGCACCACAAGCTGGCTTACCAGGAAAGATCTTAACCTGCATCTGTCTGGAGTAGGAGAATCATGGCGACTGCCTAACTCGGCTTCTTTCTCCCAGCATTCTGTTCTGTCTACTCTGCCTACCTAATTTTCTGTCCTATCAGGCCAAGCAGTTTTCTTTATTAGTTAACCAATGAAAGCAACAGATAGGATACAAGACCCACCTCCATCAACTATATATGCTATAAAATGTGTATAATATTATTAGTTTATCATAATATAGAGTACTATATGTCATTATATATAATAACATATGTTATGTGTTACTATATGATGCATTATTCTATAATATACTTTGATGTAGAAATTGATGTATCTGGCACAATAAATGCTCAACTGAAGACAGAATTTGTCATTTTCATCATAATCACCAGTAGTCAAATCCTATTTCTGAGCATCCTTTCTCCACTCATGTTTAATTATTCCTTCAGTTGTGAATAGCAATTATCCCCTTGAAGATGCCTCATTATGACAAAACACATACCTACACACAGAGAGAGAAAGACGGAGACAGAGAAAGGTATTTTCTGTGACTTGTAAGTCATAGGATTAATTTTCAAGTTAGTAATTTGAAGAAAAACATGTTTCCCTCTATTTTTTTCTATTTAAAAATCAAAATACATTTAAAAATTGAATAAAATTACAAGTGTTGCTTACATGATTTTTCTTTAATATTCTAGATTTTAGAAACATTTCCAAGGAAGTGTCTGGCCTATACACATATATCTGTGTGTGGCTTTTATGTGTGCTCACACACACAAATGCCCATCTTCACAATGACTTTCAGTTAAGTTTTCAGCTGTTATCCCTAACGTCTTCAAAGAATCATAGCACCTCATTTTTTTTCCTATTACACACATGCAAGACTCTACAGGTTCTAAAGTTTTTGGCTTGTTTGTATGTTAAGAAGTATTTCTAAAAGATGGGACATTTGATTTTTGAGTCTGGATTACCTCATTCAGAATTGTTCCAGCTCCATGGATTTATCAGAGGCTGTTAACTTTAACCCTTCAGAGATTTGTGTTCCATTTTGAACACACATACAGTTCAAATGTAAGGCATGACTTCAAGGAAGGAGAGATGAACATAGTGGTATAAAATTTAAAGAGGAACGGTAGAATGGGAAGGGTTAAGCAGTGTGAATTGTAGGAGGGCAAGATAGAAGATGGAATAAGGGGAAGGAGAGTTAACACTAAAGACTCCTCAAAAAGGTCACATGACAACCTACTACTATAGAAGCTTACTAAAATACATGCATATGCATATATGTAAAGAGATTAAATAGAGTTATTCTACAATGAAGCAAAACAAATACAATGCATCTACATACCACAGGCTAAGAAATAGAAGTTCCACTGCCAGGAATGGGTTACCACTTTCAGAGCTGTTAGCCAGTGAGTTCCCATAGACCCTTCCTCAAACATTTTGGGCTATTGTCAACGCTGTGGTTACTCTCTAGAACATGACTATGGGACTCTGTTGTTGAAGGTACCACATACTTGATTCATAGAATATGGAGATATTGTTTGCACTGACCTGGAAGCTTCATCCCTACAGAATAACTTTCATAGTACTGAAGATGCTATACATTCTACTAAAGAAAAAAGTAATCATTAATCAATTACCAGTCTTATCCAGGTATAGATCCTGTGTCTTGGGGTTTCTACTGGTGTGATGAAACTCTATGACCAAAAGCAACTTGGAAAGGAAACTTTTTATTTCACTTTACAGCTTATAAGTTATCACTGAGGGACATCAAGGTATTAAAATGCAGACAGGAACTGATGGTGAAACCGTAAAAGAATACTGCTTACTGGCTTGGTCCTCTTGGCTTACTCAGTCTACCCTCTTATAGTACTCAGTGGTGGCAACACCCACAATGGGCTGAAACCCAACATTCATTAAGAAAGTGCCCTATAGAATTCATAAGAATGAAAATCATATGGAGCCATTTTCTCACTCTAGAGTCACTGTTCCTAAGTATATCTAGCTTGTGTCAACTTGATATAAAACTAGCCACCACACCCTGAAAGCTAAAATAACAACTGATTAGTAAGGCATGCCAATTGGTGCAGTGTTGCCATGGACATCATGGAAGTGACTATTCACTTTTAGTTTTAGGTCTGCTTCATGAGTTGAAACTCATATCTGGCACTACTATTGCGGCCAAGAATCTTTGGCTAGACAGGGAATAGGGAGAATCTACTACTACACTCTGTTACATGGGCATAAGGTTAAACTGACGTCTAATGACTTATCATTACACCCACAGATCAGTGCATCTCTGAACCTCCATCAAAGAAGCCTCCTTTTGTATTAGATGGCAATTAAGACAGAGATCCACAACTTATCAAGGTGTAGAAAATGCTTAGCCCTAAATGGGGCATTTATCTCACAGCCCTCCTCCAAAGGCTCAGAAATCATGGATGTCAGGAGAGAGGTTGTCACAGCCAAAGGCAATGGATGACTTCAAAGAAGCAGTGGTGTTTTCCTGGACACAGGAGGAGAGCTGTGCAGATGAATGTACAGTGTTTGTGACAGTGCACATGAAACCTGAGCAATTTCAACCAGTCAAAGTCCCTGCAGAGAGGGGAGGTCAATATAAAGCTTCACCTCTATCTAAGGAACTATTGTCTGTGATAGCTCCTGCGAGGATAGAAAGTCAGTTTTCATTAAGAATGTAGACCCAGCAGGGCGGTGGTGGAGCACGCCTTTAATCCCAGCACTCGGGAGGCAGAGGCAGGCGGATCTCTGTGAGTTCGAGACCAGCCTGGTCTACAAGAGCTAGTTCCAGGATAGGCTCCAAAGCCACAGAGAAACCCTGTCTTGAAAAAAAAAAGAATGTAGACCCAATTGGCTGACCACATGCCAAAGCAAGGCTACAAATCCAAGGGTCTATGGGCAGAACCAGCTCTACTTGACGGGTTTAAAAAAGAAGAAAAGAATAAAACAAATCTGGGTGAGTTCTTTAGAAATATACAAAACCTTAAATTCTAGGAATAATGAGTACTTTATACTTCAATGCAGTTTAGATAATATGATCCAGGTTTATTATATGGAGCCTTGAGTCAAATGAACATTTTCCAAAAATTAGTTGATTGTATCTTCGTCCTGCTTGGTGATTACTAAACTTTACATGCACAGAAGAGTAGGTGATCCATGCCTATTCCTGTTTAGGAGCTACTGGCTGATCATTTACCAGGATCCAAAGTAAATGAATAAAAAATCTAGAACAGGAAAAGGCAATGTGGGACAGAGACAAGTAAGAAAAAACTATTTATGAAAATGTCTGGATGGAATCCATTACTTTGTAGGCAACCCTAAAACTATTTTTTTAAAAACTGCCTTTTCATTGATACTAAGTGCACATAGTTCAGTAAATTAGGATAGTGATCCTGTTGCAGAGGCAATGACTTCAATGCAAAACACCGTACAATAAAGTAAATCATTTTTATAAAATCTAATCACAACTACTAGGCCACTGGAAAAGGCATCTTGTCATGTATTGCTCTGAAAAGAGGTGTGATATTGGGCTATTTTCAGAAACGTTTGCAGACTATAAGCTGGCACAGTTTGAAAATTTTCTACTTTTGATATTACACTTCCTGTTATAGTGGGAAAGAAATGTCAGGATGCACCAAGGGCAATTATGTAGAGAAAGAGACAAAAGAGTTGATAGGAAAAGCACTTGACCTTTTATATGCGATCTTTTTGCGTGTTGCCTCATAAATAGAAATAGTGCCTTTCTTTAGCTATTCTAGCTTAGAAAATTCTGAAGACAATTTTCGTATCTAATATCAATGCAAAGTTCTCAATCTTTTGTAATGATTAGTTGATGTCAAACTAGTCATTAAAGTCATTTAAGATACCCTGATTTAGATAATGCAAAAGAGAGAAAAATGAAACTGAAAAATATCATGTTTTGTCCATTTGTGTGTGTGTGTGTGTGTGTGTGTGTGTGTGTGTGTGTGTTTGTATACCTCCTGCTTAGGTACTCAGTCAATACTGAAGTTTTCCATAGGGACAA
Organism: Neodon shergylaensis; assembly: GCA_025134845.1. Lineage (NCBI taxonomy): Eukaryota > Metazoa > Chordata > Mammalia > Rodentia > Cricetidae > Neodon > Neodon shergylaensis. Next base: position 7,555,475 of record JABTXL010020138.1, on the reverse strand, counting down.
ACATGGGTGTTTTTCTTCTTATTTTATCTTATTTTAGCATTATTTTCTAAGACCCCAAAAATATTCCCAGAGACACATGTTATTGGGGCATGTTGAAAACCATGTGTTTATGCCATGCAGTAGTGTGTTTTGCCAAGCACCTTATAAATTTCATATTCTTTGCAATTAGTAGTTTTATTCCACAATGCTTCATTAGTTTTCTGATAATCTTTAATTCACAGAGACAGACAATGGTAGAATGGAAAATGGCATGGAGGTAACTCACTCAGGCAAAAGTAGCATAACATTGAAATATGAGTTTCAAATATGATTTCTGTGACAGCTTTAAATCTATTAAATTATATGATTATTATCAAACCCTTTGTAAATATAATTAGCAGAATCATAAATCTTCTTCTGCTTTATTGTATCTCTAATCAATTAACACAGTGAACAAATAAAATTTCTAAGCAGACTCTGAAGTGCAAACAGTCCTGGATAAAAGCCAAGTGAAAAACTCACTTTCCTTTTTTAGAACCAGCGGAGGAAAAGCAAAGTTGGAAAACCACCTTAAATTCATGTGTTCGAGGTGGCTTGGCACTATCAAGTGGTTTCCCACTCCATTGATATAGAACTTGACCATGTTTTACTTCACCTAATTTACTCCCACACTAATTCTCCCTCTGTGGTTGGTATATAAAATAAATAACTAAATCTTCAAAAAAAGAACAAACGTTTTTGCAAAGCTATAGAGGACAGAAATTTGAAAATACGGTGTTAAGGTAAATTTCCACTAAGGACAGTGAGGGGATGAGTTGTGGGTTCCAGCATCATCTCCTCAATTCTTACATGACCATTACTACTTCAGATGGTGCCTGTCACTTCAGGTGGTGCCTGTCTTGAGACACTTCCTTCTCTTAACTTCCTCTTTTTTTTCTTTTTTTTTTTTTTTGCTTTTTATAAAACAGTTCAACCTCTGTCACTATGACCTTATCCTAGCAACTGCATCTCCAATGATTCTGTTACCACATTCTGAGGTACCTGAAGGCAGAATTCAGAATATTCATTGGAGATAGAAACACAATACAACAATAACACTTAACTGTTTAACTATTATTCATTTCAGAAAGGGTTTGGGGAGATATTCAGCTCTCTATATCCTCAGGGAAATGTAAACAGAAACCATGGGGGAAGGATGACTTTGTTCTACAATGCTGGCTCAAAACCTACATGGATTTCAGTAGTAGAATGGATCGATACTAATAGCGAAACATTACATAGTAAGAGAAAACAAAACAAAAAACTAGAGCTTCATGCAACACAATAGTTGAATCGCCCAGTGTTGTAAGGAGATTGTAACAAGGTTGATGTGGATTGCAAAGCAACTCAATCACTGAAAAACTGCTTGGCAGAGTAGTTAGTGTCATTTGTCCTATGACTCACTAATTTCACTCTTAGATACCTGTACGAATGAAGAATAAGGTCATATGTACAAAAGAAGACATGTAGAATAGTGTTCCCAGATGCTTTGTTGATAACATCCAAAATCTACAACATGCCATATCCTGAAAAGGTAGAATGGAAAAATAACTATAAACTGTGACATGTTCACAATAGAATACTACTCAGTATTTAAAAAGAACAAGCTATTCTGTGGGACAATGGTCTGTACCCTGTCACTTGAATATTAATAAAACACTGATCGGCCAGTAGCCAGACAGGAAGAATAGGCACGGCAACCAGGCTGGAAGTAGGGGCGGGGCAATGAGAATTCTGGGAAGAGGATTCTGCAGTCTGCAGTCATGACCCAGCCACAGAGCAAGCATGATGCAACAGCCTTGCTGGAAAAGGTACCAAGCTATGTGGCTAACATAGACAAGTGTTACGGGCTATATAAGTTATAAGAATTAATTAGTAAAAAGCCTGAGATACTAGGTCAATCAGTTTATAATTATTGTAGACATCTGTGTGATTTCTTTGGGACTTAACAACTATGGGAACCAGGCAGAACAGGGAACCTCGGTCAACAAAGCCACTATATCATGCTGCATTATAAATAAATCTTGTAGACATATTCTAAGTCAAATAAGCACAAGTGAAATCAGTACATATGATAAAAATATATCTATATGGACTGGGGAACAGGTATAATTAAGAGTATGAAATTAAGAATAGTTTTTATTTTTGGTATGATGATATTGACTATTAGTTATAAATGAATCATCTTGGTGGAATTAATATTCTATATGTTGTTATACATTCAAAATATTATAGAAAAATAAATAAAAATAAAATCAGATGACTTGTGAAGTACAGGTCCATAGACCATATACACATAAGAGTTTAAAAGGCAAAAGAGAACAGGGCAGAGTCTGGTTTTATCTTCCAGTTTTAGGATTTTTATGAATACTACAGCAGGGGATTTTTGGAAAAATCTCACTTACTATTTCTGTGTGAATTAGGAAGTGGTAGTGGTGAGATGGCTGCCTTACCCCAGCCGAGCCCTCTCTCATATTCAGACCTACAATATACTCTCCTTCAGCACATGTCAGAAAAATTCCCATTTTACAATGAGTGTTTGTGGAAAATAGAAGGCTGAGTGTGGTGACTGAGATGACATGTATTTTTTAATCTTCTGTATTTGCATCAAATTCCAAAGCCTAGACCCAGAGCATTTTTAGTTCATACCAAAATAGTAGTGGTGGAATATTTCTATTGGAATGATTCAAACTGCTCACCAAATATTTACACATCCTTTCACGTCCTTAAATCTGCAATGAAGAATTTGTGAATTGGAAATGTTCCAAAATCACATAAATCACTCTTTTTTGATTTCAAAACCAACATTTTGAAAAAGAACACTAATCTTTAATGAAAACCTCTGAAATATTGCTTATACATGTCAAAAATTTAAGTAATATTTACCTTGATTCTTCATAGAAGGAAGACAGCACCTACATGTTCATAAACTAAGAAGTGGGACCTGAAGAAACTATCCATCAACCTGTGTACAAATGTATGTTCTGAGAAATGTAACCAGGAATCCATCTGGCCCAGTTTTTGTATTCTTATTCATTCATTTTAATCAGTTTTGTATCAGTAAGCTCTTTGTTGCTTCAAAGATATCATGTTTGACTCAAGAAGACCCTGCCTCACAATTTCCAGGGCCAAGGGGATGAAATATGGGTATATTTAAAGAGCAAAATAATGTCAAGAAACTGATTCAAAACCAGCAGAGGGAAAGTTGAGCAAATCTGCCACTTATCAAGCTATCGGTGACATTTAAGGCAATAGAGGGTGGCACTATGTGAAAGCCTGTTTTACTGAAATTTGTAAAATTACTGACAACATTGGCTTTGTAAACTATGGATTCTTCGTAACTATTTCAAACATGAGTGTCCTAATTGTATATTTTTCTCTTCTCATTGAATAAAATAACCGATACCACTATTGAAAATTGACCTTTCACAAAACTAATAATAGTTGACAATAGATTGATGGTAGAGTCCTAACAGTCATAGACAGCCCTTTAACACAGGAACAGCAAATGTGCGTTCTCCCTGGCTTGGACCACCTGTGTTCTCCAAAAACGCTGCTGTACTAATTGCTCTCTACTTGATTGTCATTCTCTAAGAAAACAATATTGTAGCCATTGAAGGAGGTGGATGGCTTCCTAAAACATACCAATCTCAATTCAAATGATTTGATTTATACAAATTAATTTAGGGATAATTTAATATCAAAGATTCAAGTAAAAGTAACAAGAGGCGATCTGAGTGCATGTGCTGTCTAATTTCATGTCAGTTTGGCACAAGCTACAGCCATAGGAGAGGAGGAAGCCTCAATTGATAAAATGAATTCAGAGGACTGAGCTAAGTTAGGAAGTCTGTAGAATTAGGATTAGTGATTGATGGGAGAAGGCTCAGTCTATTGTGAATGGTGACTCCCCTGGGTCGGTGGTCCTGAGTTCTATAAAATAGCACACTGGGAAAGCCCCGAGGAACAAGCCAGTAAGTAGCACTCTTACTACTCTTACAGTAATGAGCTCCTCCCTCCAGGTTTCTTCTGGGTTAGAGTTCTCACCTTCATTTCTCAATAGACTGTAATTTGAGATATGTAGGAAAAAAAAGACCTTTCCTTCCCAAGTTGCTTTTGGTCATGGTGTTTCATCTCATTAATAATAACCCTAACAAAGATAAGGCATAAGTGTGAAAAATAGAGAAAGAGCTTTAATTATGGTGGGGGTTGGAGAATAAACACAGAAGGAAAAGAGGATAATACAGCAGTAAGGATATCTGAAAAAAAAATCTTAAGAAATCACATTTGATTATTTGCTTTAAAAGACCCTATAATACACAAAAATCTGTATATAAATATGCATGTATACTATAAGCAACATTTTATCACATCAGCTGACAATGGTCATCTTCAAAACATTCATAAAAGCATCATTATACAAATTAATTTAGAAGGATGCATTTCTCTATTTAGAAATATAAATACTATACATTTATATGCATGTATGCCAGATGATTAATGAAGAAAGAAGCCACAAATTTGGAAGAGAACAAAGATGGGTGTGTTGGAAAGCTTGAAAGGAGGAAATGGTAGTGGTGAATGATGTAATTATAAAATAAAAATAAAATGATTAAAAATAATCATACCATATAAATGTGCCATGGCTCTGTTTCTTTAGTACTGGCATTGCCTAAGTATTAAAAGAAAAAATGATGCTGTGTGCAGAGCAATAGGAATCATTTTTCAGTGTATGCTCCAGTGTCTGTGTATCCAGGGTGCATAGTTTTGATAATTTGGTGTTTCGCTGGCTGTAACCTCTGTGGAAGTGCAGGTGTATGTCATCTTGACAATCAGAAGCCAATGCATTATTAAATTGACTCTTCCCTCTCCAGAGGCTTCTGCCCTAGAATTTTCCTGTAACACATGCTGATCTTTTATGACAGGAAGCAGTATAGAATTAGGCCCTTTGGGAATACTTTTTATTAGACGCCAACATGCACTAAATAAAATCCTACGGCTGTTTGGGACAACCTGCAAGCTCTCTAAATAATGAGCATAGCTCTAATTCTCAAGCATCTATCCCATCCCTGTATACAAAGTTGTTTTGGGTAATGCCAGTTGACTTATGTAAGTAAACTGTGATTGTACATTTGTACATGACTAGTCTATTAAGGAATAGGTTCATGGTGTACTAGAATAAAAGAAAGCTCGCTCTCTCTCTCTCCCTCTCTCTCTCTCTCCCCCCCTCTCTCTCCCTCTCTCTCTCTCTCTCTCTCTCTCTCTCTCTCTCTCTCTCTCTCTCTCTCTGTCCCTCTCTCTCTCTCCATCTCCCTCTCCCTTCCTCCCTCCTTCTCTCCCTCTCTCCTTCCCTCCCTCTCTCCTGGAATCCAAAGGACTAATAAGGTTTTTAAATGATGCATGAACAAGCAGTGGACCCTTTCCTTCCATAGGTCTCTCCCCTAATCAGATTCCTGATATGGGGGTAAATAAATTCCCCATTGACTATCTCCCTGAATGGTGTAAGGAACTGAATACTATTGAAGCCACTTTCTTCTGTAGCTGTAACATAAAGATTTCAAAATACACTGCCAAAGGCAAAGAACAGCAAGGATTCACAAGAGTATTTGAGAGGAAAAATATCCCCACCATATTAAAAGTTCTAAACAAAGAAAAATGTGGAAAATTGGGAGTGTTGGATTTTTCTCACCTTAAAATTAATCAGTTTATTCCATTACCCATGCTGTAAATTATAAATAAACACTATAGATTTTTTGTTGAGTTTTAACTTTCACCTGACAATTTAGGACACTTGAGGTTAGAAAGTGTTATCACTTCATTTATCTCTCAGTTGTGATGTGCTGATGATTTAACTTGGGCATAATTCTTTGCTAGATGCTAGGATTCCAGGGAGAGAAGAAGGAAAGATAATATCACAAAGACTAATTTCGCTGCAGGAGCACACTTCCTAAATCTTTCTGTTCTTGGCTAATTATATGTGAACAACTCATTGTAGCCAGGAATACAAAAATATAAAACTATATAATATAAATATATTAAATATAAATATAAAAACATATATAAGTATATATAGTTATATACATACATAGTTATAAATAGTTATATGATTCAGGTAGCACCTACGAATCTCAGCAGCAAAGGACAGTGTGAGCCTAGATCTAAAAATAGCAGGTGAGAACAATTACATATTCACCCTGTTCCTCTGAGCTATACCTTGGAAATGCTGTCTTAGGGATAAAACCCATACCGCTTTCCTTTCAATCAGAGAAGAATATAATTAGAAATGTTTAATGCCAGTAGAAACACAATAATAAATTTGAAAACCTGTCAGTTATCCTACAAAATCCGCATAAGACATACATTGCTTGCACGTTGAAAAACAAAGGCTGCTTGATCAGTATTGATTATTGACGCCATGGAGAGGAACCAAAAAGGCTAGTTTTCGAAACTAACATTTTGCCGCAAATTAATCATTTTAATGTTCTGGGACTTTGGAAGATTAAACTTTAAAATGCAAGGGTCACCTGCATGAGCCATCAGTTCATGGTAATTGATCCAGAATGAATTTTGGACTGTTAATAAATATAACTGGGCTTAAAGATATAGTTAAAACAAGGAGGAAACAGCAAGAACAGCAGTGTACTGCAGAAAGTGAAAGATATGCAAAAAAAAATGTTCTTAGAACACTAAGAATTTGTTTCTCAGAACAGTTCACTGACATTCCATACAGAAATAAGAAAACTTTTTTAAAAGTATTAACTTATGTTTATAATACTAATTGCAACCAGATAGTCATTTCTACTCAAGTTATTTTTAAATTGAGAAATATTACTTTAAACAATATCAAAACACAGCTTGCATTGGGACTGAGATGATAAAAGTAAATTTATTTTAAAACTTAATATATACAGTGTTTTAGACAACAGCATTTAGGAAATATCTTTTTCATACATAAAAGACACGCTGAACTAATACTTTATTTCTATTTGTATAATTAGTTCGTATCAGAAAAACTGTTAGAAGATAGAGGGACTTGTCTATTTATGAGTTGTTTTAAAATAAAGTAACTCTACTTCTGTTTTGTCCATGTGACTGTAGTCCTTTGAGGTAAATAGAACTGTACCCTCTGGAAGAAGCATTCTTGTCTAGTCCTCATTTGGATGTAGTATATGTTTATCTTCCTATACAAGTTGTCACGGAAATGCTATTGTCATATTTGTGTTTGATTGTTTGTTTGGCTGTTTGGTTGTTTGATTGGTTGGTTGATGGGTTGGTGCCCTGTTGGTCCTGGAACTCACTCTGTAGTACAGGCTGGCCTCACACTCACAGAGTTCCAACACCTCTGCCTCCTGAGTGCTGAGATGAAGGCGTTTGCCACCCAGCAGTCTGTGTGTTTTTTATTGGAGAATTGTGAACATTGATGTTGAGAGTCATGAAATAAGTGGTGTTGATTGGTTCTGGTTATTTTGTTGTGGTGATGTGGTCCCTCTCCCTCTTATTTGATTTGCTGCTTTTATATTATTTATTCCTTGTGTTCTCCTGGGTGTGGTTAGCTTCTTCTTATCTACCCTTTCCTTCTAGTGCCTTCTGTACAGCTGGATTTGTAAATAGATACTGCTTAAATTTAGTTGTGTCTTGAAATGTCTTTCTTTATCAGTATATTGTGATTGAAAATTTAAATGTATAGTAACCTTGGCTGGCATCTGTGTTCTTTAAAAGCAGCTGTTCTCATCCTTTGTAATGCTGCAGGCTTTTGACACAGTACATGTTGTGATGACCTCCAACCATAAAATTATTTGGGTTGCTACTTCATAACTGTAATTTTGCTATTGTTGTGAACCATAAATATTGGATATTCAGGATATCTAATATGTAACCCCTTGTGAAGGGGTCATTCACCCCCAAAAGGGTTGAGACCCTCAAGTTGAAAATCACTGCCAAAGAATCTGCAGAACATCTATCTAGACCCTTCTGGCTTTTAGAGTCTCCATTGAGAAGTCAGGTGTTATTCAAACAGGTCTGCCTTTACCTATTACTTGGTCTTTTTCCTTTGCAGCTTTTAAAATTCATTCTTTGTTATGTACATTTAATGTATGATTGTTATGTGGTGAGAGGAAATTCATTCTGGTCCAGTCTATTTGTGTTCTGTATACTTCTTGTACTTTGATAGGCACCTCCTTCTCCAAGCTAGGGAAATTTTCTTTTATAATTTTGTTGAAAATGTTTTCTGTGCCTTCTTTCTAAGTTTCCTCTCTTTCCACTATCCCTAACATTCACAGAATTGCTTTTTTTCTCACGGTGTCCCAGATTCCCTGGATGTTTTGTGCCTAGGATTTTTAACATTAAACATTTTTTTTGACTTAGGTATCCATTTCTTACTATCTCCTATGTATAAGATTCTCTCTTCCATCTTTTGTACTCTGTTGGAGACACTTACCTCTGACTTTCCTGTTCAATTCCTAAATTTTTCATTTCCAGATTTCCCTCAGTTTGGGTTTTCTTTATTGATTTTATTTCTACACTCAGGTCTTGAAACTGTTTTACTCATTTCCTTCATCTGTTTGTTTGTGTTTTCATAGATTTCTTTAATGGATTTGTTCATTTCCTCTTCAAGAACCACTAACACATTCATAAAGGCTATTTAAGGTTTCTTGTGCTTCAGAATGTTTCATTTCTCAAGGTCTACTCTAGTAGAGTTGCTAACCTCCATATAATCATAGCTGTTCCTATGTTTTTACCTTGAAATCTAAGCATCTGGGTTTGGTATGACTGTAATTCTAGGTATATCTATCTGGTCTTGTCTTTATAGGATGGGTGTATTGCTCCTTGGTTTTTTTGTTAACCTTTCTGACTCTTAGAGAGTTTACTGTTGCCTGGTAGGGAATACTTCTGAGATCCTACCAGGTGTAACCACTGGGGGATTCCATTCAAGGTAGAATGTGTTTCTAGGTATTATGAAATAATGGGCGAAAGAGGCAGGGACAGATACAGGAAGGATAAAAAATACTTATCATGTTCCACTATGAACATCTCCTTAGTCACCTGTGAATGGGGTAGAAGGAGAGAAGAAAGCATCAGGTAGTCTGATACAGAGCTGAAAATAACAAGCCTGCCTTCATCTTAGGCTTAAAAGCCATCTTAAAATAAAGATAAATTAGTTTCATTGTTGTTTATGATCAAACTTCTGTTTCTCAAGGATTGGGCTATGCCCAACCTGTAACCTTAACCACAAATTGTTCTGTACTGCCTGTTCCAGAAATGGTAATCATGTCCTTGTTTCAAAAAGTTAATCTTGCAACACTACCTTTGTTTCAAAAGCATTGTTATTGCTACCTTGCTATGACTACCTGTTGTTATGACCACCTTGCAATGAAGTCTTTGTTTCAGGAAGTCATTATGACTAACTTGCTTTGCTTATGTTCTGTAACCCTGCCTATTTTGCCAATCAAAACTCCCATTTGGAAACCCCCTACCTCTGCACTATAAAAATTTTGTCTTCCTCACATCCAATGTTGACCTCTCGAACCCTGCCTTAGGAGGAGGCAACCCATGCACACAAATAAAAAACCTTGCTTTAATTAATTTGGCCAAGATGATTTGGATCAGTGGTCATTCTCCTTCCATCTTTGGGATTAACAGAAGACTGTGTGATGTGGGAATCTTCTGTTTTGTGCTGATTTCATTGGTTAAATAAAGAAACTGTCTTGGCCCTTTAATAGGAAAGAAAATTAGGTAGGCGGAGTAAACAGAACAGAATGCTGGGAGAAAGAAGCCGAGTCAGGCAGTCGCCATGATTCTCCCACCTGACACAGACGCAGGTTAAGATCTTTCCTGGTAAGCCACACCTCATGGGGCTACACAGATTATTAAAAATGGGTTAATTGAGATGTGAGAGTTAGCTAATAAGAGGCTAGAACTAATGGGCCAAGCAGTGTTTAAAAGAATACAGTTTCCATGTAATTATTTCGGGTAAAGCTAGCCGGGTGGCGGGAAGCGGCCCGCCGCTTCCCTACTACAACTGTGGAAGAAGATCCTCATGATCTGCAGAGAAGAAGGGGAGGCCAAAGTAGGTGATCTAAAGAGCTGGGGATGAGACTGCAGAATTGTATTTATAGAAGAGGGGGAAACTATTTCAGACATCAAGAGGCAGAAAGGGATAGTGAGGGCTGCATTCCAGGCACTAGGGAAGGTTTGGTCAGCAAGAGACATAATGGCAAAAACAAACTTACAATATATGAGACACTTATCTTGAGCTGCCTTCTTTACAACTCTCAAAACTGGACAATGAGATGCTCCCCAGAACAGCGGCTGGATGTGTTTGAGATGCCATGTCTCAGGAGGATTCTAGTCATCACACAAAGAGATAGGCTGCTTAACGATGACTCTAAGAAATATCTCTATCTACAGAGGGAAATAAACTGCAGGATATCCAAAGGTATTTGAGATACTTCTGACATGTTATGAGAATGAATGACAGCAGATACCCGAAGCTAGCACTGCTTGGAAGAGTGCGCAAAATAAGTGAAGAGGAAGGCACAAAAAACAGTTGAAAGGATAAAGAAAGACTATGGAACCTTGTGTATGACAATAACACAAGCATTTAGGACTCACCAAGATAGGAACAACTGGAGAACCACCATAAACACATTGGCAGGGCATAAATAATGAATGATTGATGTGCTGTTCTCCTCTGTATGCTGTGAATACCATTGGTTAAAAAATAAAGAAACTGTCTTGAGTCCGTGATAGGGTAGAATGGAGCTGGGCAGGAAAGACTAGGCTGAATGCTGGGAAAAAGAAGGGCAGAGTCAGGGAGAAGCCATGGAACCACCGCAAGAGACAGATGTGCTGAAACTTTGATGGTAGACTATGACCTCATGGTGATGCACAGATTAATGGAGATGGGTTAAATTAAGATATAAGAGTTAGTCAATAAGAAGCTAGAGCTAATGGGCCAAGTGGTGATTTAAATAATATAGTTTCTTTGTGATTATTTTGAGGTTAAGCAGCCGGGAACTAACTAGTAGCCTCCTTACAAAATAATGAAGATGGGGAGAGGTGAAGATCTGTAGTTAGCTACCTGCTTCCCTGGATGGAGTGATGTATGCTTGCTGGAGCTGGAGGAGTGGATGAGGCAATGAGTGGAGGGGAAAACCTGTGCTATCCACTGGAGATGGGGGAGGAGCAGAGATGCTGCAGCAGGTATTCTGCTTCAAAGTTAGAGAGAAGGCTGAAGGATTGGGTCTGGTGGAGAGCAGGAAGAGGTGAAGACCAGCCAGCAGGTTCCCAGGGAATGTTCTATTTGTGACTTATAACAATTAAGTTTATACTGGTGCAAAGTCTCAATTATAAAAGAAAATTGCTCAACTTTCAAATGCAGAAAACAGCTGACTGTGGGGGTTCAGACCGAATTAATACATTTAAAACACAACTTCTTCCCTGAAGGCACAGTGAATATCTACGAAGAAGGGGCAGAAACGTTGTATATAATAAAGGACCAGGAAGTCTGCTGGGAGATTACGCCTTCTACATATAACATGGAAGCTACACCTGTAGCTTCTCAACAACATGACTGCCTAAACAAAACCTGAACAATCTCAAGAACAGTTGACATTTTGACATAGATGGGGAAAATCTCTGGTGATCTATGTCTAAATAAAGAACTACATGTAATTAAAAATTATATAGAGAGAATTAGTCTTCCCAAGGGATGAGTCCCCAGATTCATTATCAAGTAACAGTTACCAAACCAAGCAACATATATATATATATATATATATATATATATATATATATAGTCACAATGAAAAGACTCTGCAGGCTGTATTTATATATAGGTTTTTGCAGTGACAGTGGTTAAAGAAGAGGAGACCCTAAATTAGGGAGAGCAGGAAGGGTTGTACATGAAAAGGGCAGGATGAATGATAGAAATAGGATAAATGATATAACTAAATTTTAATTGCACTAAAAAAAGGAAAGTGTCATAATAAATATCTCATTTTAAATCTGGATGCATATTTGATATGCCCAGTTGTTTTCCTTTAAATGTTTCTCACTATAGATCACCATGCATTATTTTTCATTGATTTCTTTGTTTTCTTGTTTATTTGTTGTTATTTTGTTTGTGTTTGAGACAGGATCTTTATGTAGCACTAGCTGGCTTGAAACTCATTATGTAGACGATGCTGGTCTGACTTTCTATAATCCTGCCTATGGACTCTATAGTGTCAAACCAGATTGTTTAACTGTTTTCTTTTCTTCCTTCCTTCCTTTCTTTTCTTTTCTCTTTTTCTTTATTTCTATCTTTTTAGGTTTTCCTTTTCTATTAAAATATTTTAATATATTTTGAACATGGTTTCCCTTCCTCAACCTCCTCCCCACCTCTATAATTCTCAGCTTTAAGTTCTTTCTGTCACTCAAACAAACACAAAAATAAAACGAAAACCAAACCAAACATGCAAAAGGCCGACAAGACAAAATTACCCAAACAAAGCAAAATGAAGCAAAGTACACACACACACAAGTTCATTTTATGTTGGCCAATTACTCCTGGTCTAGGGGCCTGCTCTGCAGTGAGGTTGATATACCCAGTGGAATTCCATAGGAGGAATATACTTTTCCTTGTCAGTGGGTATCGATTCCAGATAGCTTATTAATTTAGTAAACCAATTACTGTATAATTAATTATATAATTATATAGTTATTTATATAATTAATTATATAAATAATCCAGATACATAAATTAAATAAGTAAGTCTGTATGTCAATGCCTCGGAAAATACATGTTTGTGAGAAGTTATAGGTTAGTTGCCTTTCACATACTATTCAACAGGAAAAAAGTGAATACAATCTCTGTCTTCAGTTTGCATTTTTGATTATAATCACTAATGAAAAGAAAAAAACTTACCACAGATTATCTTTCTAAGTAATGAAAACACAAGAGTAGGGCCAGGTGAGTTTGTGAGTGTATGTGTATGTGAGTGTTTATTTTTGTTGGCCAGGGAAAAGTCACTATAATTTGAGCAATAAGTATAACTAACTCAGTTCACACCCTAACAGAAATACTTATACTCTTTCACCGAAGGATCAAAATGAGTTGCTTTTCTTTCAGTGAAATATGATGAAAGTTTAATGAGCATTCTGTTCAAAAAGCATATTTGAATATGGTGTAATAATGCAACTATATTATAACATTGGGTGGTAATATAGGTTGGTGTGATCTGTCTTCTTTATCTCCAACAAAACTAGGAGATTCTGAGAAACAACACACAAATTGTTTCTTTCCTTGTGGGAGTCCAGAATTGCAAATGAACTAATAGCCAGGGAGAGAAAAAATACTTTGGCACCAAAATTAAGTCCCACATGTGTTAGACTGGATTATAAAACACACAGGAACAAGAGATCTTTCAAACTAGTTGGCAAACCAAATCTAAGCATCTTAATATAGGAACTCTAAAATAATATTGCACATTCTGTAGTTCCAAGAAATACCATGACTTGTTTTAAATTTTTAATAACTTTGACCAAAAGAAAACTATTACTATAATGATCTGAATTTTAGAACTAGAGAACATTTCTCAGATAGAGACACCAAAAGTATGTATTCCTGTCTTTGAACATGCTTCAGTATTATGTGGTTGATCATCCAGTTTTTAGAAAGATGAGGTAGCTTCAGGTGGACTTCTACTATTTTCATAGCAAAAACTTATAAATCTACATCCACACTCAAATTCTACTTCCCTCACTCTCCTTAAAATACCCATTTTCTTTCAGTATCAGATTGAAAAGTCTCTCCATAACAACAAACAGTGTTACCATCACACAGAATTATCTGAGTACTAACTGATGAATGAAGAATTGAGACTTTGGAGCATTCAGTTTTTTCTTTAGTGTAGTTTTTGAGGTGTTCCCCTGAAGTCCATAGAAAAAAGGCCCTCACATATCAGAGACTGCTCCTTCTTGAATTTTACATTTGGACCTGATTGCAGAAATCAGTGTTATAACTCTTTTCAAATTCTTGTCTTAACTATTAATACTTCTGTCAAGGAAAGATCTGTGTTTAATTTGTAATGAAGTGTTTAAGAGGCTTCTAAACAGAGGTTGACTGGGTCTATACAAGTTGTGACAGTCATGAAGTCATCAGGGTTGTCACTAAGATATTTAATGAAGAACTTGCTGTGTGTGTGTGTGTGTGTGTGTGTGTGTGTAAATAACCAGAGGCCAGTGGTTCTGATGTGTATCGTGTTTCTGACATTGTTGTTTCGTTTTTAATAACCAGAGGCCAGTGGTTCTGATGTGTATCGTGTTTCTGACATTGTTGTTTTCTTTTTTAATTGTAACTGCTTTTTAAGCTAGGCTATCCTAGTCAGCAGCTGCAACTCCGTTGCTACCAGTTGCAGCATTCGGAGGCAAAAGCCATAGCCTGAGGAAATTCTTTTCCCTCAGGCACCAACTAGTTCAAAGCTACAAAAGGAATTTATCTAAATCTCTGTCTCTCTAAAGAACTCAAGATTCAACTTTGAGGTAGAATTCTGCTCCCCAGGGAGGCTGAATAGCAAGCAGCTCACCTAGCTCACCTCAAGTCTCCTAAGAACTTCTCTGCTTCTCCTCACCTCTCCTTAAAAACCCTTTTCCACCTGGCTCCTCCTACAACTTCGTCAGTTACTGACTCAGCCTCCTGACCACAGGTAAATTTTATTTAATCAAACACATCTTTGTATCATTAAACAAATGTTCCATAGCATAAACCCACCTTAAAATAATATTCTACAACATGACATGCTCATTCTTGTCTGCAGAAGATCCACAACCTTCTCTAAAATCAATAAGAATAGCATCCATAGGAGTAGTGCCTCTCCCCATTTCACACATAGGACCTACCAAGAAATGAGTATGACTTCTTATTTCTGAGTTAAATTCTCCTTTTTTTTTTTGAGTATGAAACTACTTAACTAGATACTGTGAATATAGGTATCTTAAATATACATGACTTAATATCAGTGGTAGAATTCTGTACCAAATAAACTGATATAAGTTTATTTAAAGTCTTTTCTTATTTTATTTTTAAGAAAGATAGCCAGAACTTCAAGGTTAAGGGGGTAAAATATCTCCTGTGTTGTCTGTGAAGACAGCCAGCACTCTAGGGGGTTACCTGAGAGCTGTGGGAGAGGAGAGGCCCTCTGAGTGTTGTCTGAGTGACTAGGGTTAGGTGCCACAGAGTAGAGAGGTCAGGTGTGTATATATGTCCCAGACCAGTTTCACAGACAATCTCTGTTCTTCCAAATCTCGTTTTGACCAGAGCACCAGTGATGAGCAACCCTGAGAGAGACAGTGCTAACACTGCTACGTATACAAACGTGTTGGAAATCACCCATGGAAGCCTGTTTCCACAGGACTTCTAAACGTTCAAGAAAGTCTTTGAACTTCAGGATGCCAATCATTCCAAAGTTTTGAAAGCTGCTGAGAGTTGTTAGCTGCCAGTCTCCAGGAAACAGAAAGGAAGTTAATAACTGGAGTCACTTTAGCCGTAATTTATTGCAGTTCATGTTTTCCCTTGTCTTTCTGCACACATTTGGAATGCAGTGCTACCACAGGAAGATCTGCTCCTCAGAACATACTTGGAATTTATTTCTAGTACTTGCTTTACAGAATTCCATAGTCAGATGGAAAAAATGTGCCTTTGGTTACTGTAGTCTTAAACTCTGTGTAGAATATGATTAAGACATAGTTTAACCTTAATTCCTGCTGGCTATTCTGGTGGTAAACATTGAACATGTCAGATAGTAAAAGAATACAAGAATACAAGTTCAAACTGGAATGAGGTCCCACTTCACCATAACTGATTCAAAACCTGGGAAGAGTTTTCATGAGCTTCGTAAGCACCAGCATCACATCTATGAAATGGACATAAAACATGACATACCTCAAGGGAGTAACATAACAAATAACATAAATTTATTTGAAAGTTGTTGTGAAAAGCCACATAGTTTGGAAGTCAGCCATTGGTGTGGGACCATGGTCTGTATTCTGTCAATTATATTTTAAATAAACACTGATTTTCCAGTAACCAGGCAGGAAGTATAGGCAGGACAACCAGACAGGAAGTAGAGGCAGGTCAAGGAAAACAGGAGAATTCTGGGAAGAAGGAAGCCCATTCCTCTGCAGTCCTTTATCCAGCTGCAAAGGAAGCAAGATGTGACTGCCTCACTGAAAAAGGTACCAAGCCATGTGACTAACATATACTACAATAATGGGCTAATAAAAGTTATAAGAGTTAATAAGAAGGCTGAGCTAATGGGCCAATCACTTTACAACTAACGTAGACCTTTGTGTGATTTCTTTGAGACTTAACGGCTGCAGGGCCAGGTGGGACAAAAACCTCTGACAACAAACCATACTTTGGATAACACTGGTAATTCCAGAATTTTATGAAATTCTTGCTGCCCACTGTGAAAGATTGCAAAACCTAGAGATCTGGAAGCTACATAGCAATATAATTTTCTATTCTGGGTAACTGCTATATACATATAAAATTCCAAATGGAGCAACGTAAAAAAAAATAATCTTTTCTGTACTTACTTACCTGAGTGAACACTATATAATGAACATGGCAAAGAGAAGGCAAGCACGGATATGTATGCACAAATTAATTTGTACTTTTCAGCTTCAGCTCTCTCTGGAAGAGAAAAATCAAAATATTGTGAGGAGCATGCTGTTTTGAGAGGGAGTCCATTGCTTCAACTAAAATATTCTCTAGCTCTATTAGAGAATATATTTAATTAGTAATTTAGGATTGTTTTTATTAAGTTCTATAAAAGAGGTATATCTCAAGAAACCTGATATTTTTCCATAGTGGTGTGTAAGCCAATATTTCAAATGTCTGACCTTATTAGAAAAAGTCAACAATGAAATGCTTCTCTAAGCAAATTAATGTCTTATTTTCTGGCTTTCTTTTACTTTTCAAAATTAATACGGCAAAGTAATGTATTTTATCACAACATTCCATGTCCTCCCATTATACTCTGTCACTTTATCTTATATTTCTCCACCCTAACAATTACCTACCCAAATAGTCACACTATACTTTCACATCCTTCTTAATTCTTTTAATCTAGACTCCATGAACCAGGAAAATATTATGCAATGCTTGACTTTCTGAGTTTGACTCATTTCACCTACCATATAGTCTCCAATTGTTCCCACTTTGCCTACAAATGACATAATTCATTCTTCATGCTGAATAAAATCCACTGTGTGTGTGTGTACACCCTTTACCTGTTTTTTTTTTTACCTACCTCTATTGATGGATGCCTAGAGTAATACCACTATTTGTCCATTACAAATAGTACTACTATAAGCATGAATGTGAAGGAATCTTTTTGGGGGAAGGCAGATCTAGGTTTATTTCTGTCTATGAAAAACTAGAGTTCAAAGAAAATTAAGTTTTGCCTAAGGGATCACTATAAAGTAACTTTTCTTGATATCATATGCCTATTACAATTCTTGTTGGTGTGTGTGAAGGAATTTTTATAGTATTCTGATCCTAGATAGGAACCTTTATTGTTTTGAATTATTAAGTTTTGGTGCTTAATTTTTGTGGCCTTTAAACATCCTATACATAATTGTAATTAGCAAGGCTTTTCTCCTATTCTATCGATGGTCTCTGCTGATTGTTTCCTTTGCTGTGGAGAAGATTCTCAACTTCTTGTGATCTCATTTGTCAGCTTTTGCTATTACTTCTCAGGTCTCTGGTTTTATATCCTAAGTCTATATCTGAAGTTATTTTATTTATTCTCATCAAGTAGGTTTAACATTTTGCATCTCACACTAAGGTCTCCATCCATTTTGAGTTCATCTTCATCCTCCATACAAATATTCAGTTTCCCTAGCATAATTTGTTGAAATGACTCTGTCTTCCCAGTGTATTCTTTGGTGCCGTTCTGCAGGATAAAGTAACTACAGTTGCACGGTCTTGTTTCTGAGTCATCTATTCCAGTCCATTAAAACTTTGCTTTTCTTAAAGCAACTCCATTTTGAAATCTTCAAATAAAAACCTAATTTAATTATATAAAAGACCTTTTCCCTCAAACATTATTGCAAATTGGCTATTCTGTGATCTTGGTGAGGGGGCAAAGCTAAAGCCTCAGGGCAGGAGTACTGTGATCACTCTATCTTGTTACAGGGGTAAGGTCTCTGCATGCACCCTGATCTCACATGGAAACCAGCAGGAGGGACAAAGTCTTGGTTGACTCTCACAGAGTAACTGACAGCAGGCACATAGGACACGTTGAATCTGCCCATGTTCCAGCCTGCATTCTGTACAAATTAAAGATATATTTCTGAGTGTACGATCTACATATTAGTGGGGTTTTTAATCCAAAACATGATAACCATGTGAAATTTTGTCATTATTCTCTATGTACACAAATTAAAGAAGATACTAGATGATAGAATGACTTTTAACGATTCTGGTTTAGCAGAATTAGTATTGTGAAGATGGCTATCCTACTAAAAGTGATCTAGCTATCCTGTACAATCCCTACCAATAGTCCAATGACATTTATGAAAAGAATAGAAACAATGAGTAAAATTATATGAAAACAACAAAGACCATGAACAAACTAAGCCGAAAAAGAAAGAATAATGGTGACATCCCATTTCCTGAACTCAACTTATACTACACAGTTTTCATAACAAAGAGAATTACGGCCACAAAAGCAGACATGAAAACCAATGGAACAGAATAGAGAATTTGAAAATAAACCCAAACAAATATGATTGCTAAGTAATTTTGATACATTGATCAAAAACACACTTGTTGTAGTAGGTGCGGCTGGGCTGCGTCCCAGGCACCCGGCTGCTGACATGCCTAGCTTTATACCCGAAATAATTACACAGAAACTGTATTCATTTAAATACTGCTTGGCCCATTAATTCCAGCCTCTTATTGGCTAGCTCTTACATATTAATCTAACCCATTTCTAATAATCTGTGTAGCCCACGAGGTGCGCTTACCAGGAAAGATCTTAACCTGCGACTGTCTGGAGTGGGAGAATCATGGCGACTCACTGATTCAGCTTCTTTCTCCCAGAATCCTGTTCTGTTTTCTCCGCCTACCTAAGGGTTGGCCTATCAAATGGGCCTAGGCAGTTTCTTTATTAATAAGAAATCACTCCCACATCACACACTGAGAAAGCCTAGTCAACCAATGGTGCTGGAAGGCTGGAGCTCTACCTGAAGAAGACTGGATATGGAGCCATAATATCTCACTCTGCTCAAAAAAATCAACCCAAAAAGATCAATGACCTTATTGTAAGAACTGAAATTTTGAAACTACAAGGGGAAAACACTTCAAGATACATGAATAAATAAGAACTTTCTAAACTCAACTTTAATAACATAGAAAAAAGCCCTAAGAATTAGCAACGAGATTGGGTGATGATACAAAGTTCCCACAGAGCAAAAGAAACTATTAGTAGAGTGAACATACAACCTACATAATGGGAGAAAATCTTTGCCAGCCATACTTCAAACATAAGGTCTCCATCCATGTAGAATATAATATGTAGAATATAAAAAGAACTATAAAATTTAAGCACCAAAACATAAAAATAAAAGTATTTTCTAGTTGGCAAATGGGATAATGAAATGAACAGATAGTTCTCAAGAGAAAAGCAAAAATGACCAACAAATACATTTTAAAAGTGTTCATCTGTAGCCATTAGAGCAATGTGAATTACAATGATTTTTAGCTGGTGCGATAGGTAATTCAGCACCTCGGAGCATTGGCCAGACTCCCAACCTAAGTTTGTTCCACAGAACTAACATAAAAGTGAAAGGAGCCGGGCGGTGGTGGCGACGCCTTTAGTCCCAGCACTCGGGAGGCAGAGGCAGGCGGATCTCTGTGAGTTCGAGGCCAGCCTGGTCTACAAGAGCTCATTCCAGGACAGGCTCCAAAGCTACAGAGAAACCCTGTCTCGAAAAACAAACAAACAAAAATGTAAAAGAGAATCAACTCTACAAAGTTGCCTGGAGTGTATGCATCCACAGACATAAACCCAGTAACAGTAGTAGTAGTAGTACTAGTAGTAGTAGTAGTAGTAGTAGTAGTAAAGAACAATTTTTAAGCCATCTTAGCCCAGTCAGTTTAGATGGAATCAGTTTAGATGTCCATCAATTGATGGATAAATAATGAAAATAATATGCACAATGAAATTTTATTTTCATTGCAAAGAAAAATGAGTTAGCAGGAAAGTAAATGGATCAGAAAACAATTGTATTTTTTGAGGTAACTCAAACTTGGAAAAATAAAATTTGCTTGTTCTCTCTAATATGTGGATCCTAGTTTAGTGTGTGTGTGTGTGTGTGAGAGAGAGAGAGAGAGAGACAGAGAGAGAGACAAAGACAGAGACAGAGATAGAGAGTGAGACAGAGAGAGAGACAGAGACAGAGAGAGACAGAGAGAGACAGAGATAGAGACAGAGACAGAGACAGAGATTCAAATTAGAATATCAAACCAGAAAGGAGACCATGAGAAGGACAAAGAGATGTTGAGAGGCAGGGAGGACAAGACACAGGTGGTACTGAAGTGGAAGGGAAGCTATTAGGGGTGGATAGGAGGCTATGGCATAAGGGTGTGGGGGGGATGGGGAGAGAAAGAGGACAGGAAATTAACAAAACAGCTTCTGTTTGTAAAGACCATAATGAAACTTAACACTGTGTGTGCTCATTAAATGTATTTAATAACAAATGAAACTCTCCAGGCAGGCGTCAGCAATGGATAGGTATGTTTGTGCCCAATGGAATTAAAGGAATAGGAGAAACAAGATGAAACAAACAAATAAACCATACTGGTGCTCATTCACTTGAGTACAAGAGCTGTTGCAGCAAAATCACCTCCTTAATGCACCCCTTTTCAATTTATTTTCCAGTGGGGACTGCAACTATTGACCACAGAGTGTTTATGCAACTAGCAGCACTCCTTCCGAGTAAATGTAAGTAATGATTTTTTTTTCTGCTGGACTAGCACAGTAGTATCCAATATTCTAAACAGGTATCTCCATTAAGTTAAATTTGTGAAGACAAATATTTACATAGCAGCTAGTTAAATATGCCAGTTCTTTGACTTCCACTTCTCTGCTTTGAGATGCACAATGTCATACCAGGAACATTTAATACGGGGATCTGGTACTCAGGTTTACTATGTAATATTTTTAATTGGTTTAATTTGCTTTACGGTAGCAACATATATCTGCCAGAAAACTCACTCAGGAAAATCATTAACTTTCAATTCATGAATATAGTTGAGGCTATTACAAAATCCCAGGGATATATAATGTGTGCCCAGAGGATACCAGCTAATAAGCTGTCACCTTTTCTCAGGGAAGGACACCAGCCCAGAGGGGTGATAGGCCTTATCTATTAGCACAAATTCAAACTGTGAGGCAAGGCCTCCTGTAGAACACACACTCTCTCCCATCACACTCAGTCCCATGTTCATTCATTAACCGAACACCCGGGCTTAGAGATTTCAAAGCAATGCAAGTAAAACACTATTGGTTACTGGAATAAAATTTTACCATAAATGTAAAGGCCACTGAAAACTTTACGAAATCATAAATTGATTTCTTAGGGCTTGGAGATTTCTTACAGGTGAAATTTGGATCAACTGAAGTTAACTACTAAAGAAAATGATCCACATTCACATTGCTCAAAGACCTGCATTAAATTTCTCCAGAAATAGTTTCATTAACAGAACACATTCCTTTGTGTGTTCTTATGATTGGACTTATTAATGTTCATTTCTTACGATATTTCCTAGGTATGCCCTGATTTGGTGTGAGGGTTCCAACATTCCTTCTAGATAGTGGGAGGCGAGGGAGGCAGTGGAACCCAATTTCCACTTACAGAGCAAGTTAGGAAGCATGGAACAGCTCACACAGTCTTGTGTGGTGTTACTCTTGTTTGTGTTTTGGAGGCTTCTCAAGTTCTCATTACTAGGATTCCAGGGTCAGTCTCAAAGCTCCACTTTTATTTGCTGGTGCTTCCTTTTGCCCCCAAGTGCTATAGTTTTGGCTGATGCTAAATCTTCTTGACAAATGTGTTCACATTCACAGCTTCATATTGAAGGTAAACTATTGTACTGTGTGTGACTCTGTTTTTAAGGCTTATTGTGTTATATGATTGTGTTCTACGAAAGAACCACAAAACAGTAAGTGTTTTATGTGTTTATGTGAACACCATCAATTTCAGAACCAGGGTGTTGGGAGTGGAGATTAGCACAGAGACAGAACACATGTGTGTGTGTGATACCTTGGATCTGACCCTGAGCATACACACACTCACACACACATATGTACCCAAATACACAACCACACATGCATACATATGAACACACACACATCCCTAAGGCGTTGTCTTCTATTCCTTTAGAACTTCCCACAGATGGATATCCTACAGTGCCCCATGTAGGCTCTGTTTTATGCTATTTCCAAATACACAATTCAACTGTGTTTCCCTAGTAACCTTTCACTATTTATTGCATTTCTGTTTATTATAGAAAATTAGAAACAATATGAAAAGCAATGCCTGTACTGTGTTGAATACTAATATATATATATGTATATATACACACAAATGCATATATATACGTGCATATATCCACATATATGTATCTATATAACACAAATACACTTATATGTAATTATATATATATTTGTTTTCTAGAACAGTAAGTTCATAAATCTCTTTTTGTTTGCTATTTTAGTTATTAGAGGCTTCCCTTGACCCATTATGTCATTCTTGCCTCAATTTAATTTTCCTGGCACTAAAACCTGAGGCAGAATTCCAACTCCATCATTTTTAGCTGTGTGATTCCTTGAAAATACATTTGAACTCTGTAATCTTTGGTTTCCTACTAATACAAACGAAGCTAACAACAGTACTAACATTGAAAACAATTATTATTAGGGTTAGGTATAAAAATTATATAACCTGCTACCTTTTAAAAATAGTTATTTGTCGAGTGCTTGTCGTTTAATTGTTTGAACAATTGGAGGCAGTTAGACCCTAAAGAAGAAAGGAGCCAGCTCCAGTTTAACTTCTATTATCAATAAAACTCTGTTCTCTATTCTAGGAGGGAGAGGGACTAATTAGTTGTCTCTTGGCACCCAGAAGTGAGGAGAGAGGCAGCTAGCCATTGGGTTCAGGCGCATTAGCGCCCCTGTAAAAGAATCAACACTCCCCATTGGAAACTTGGGAGCTCAGTCCGGTGCTCCAGTGTGGGTCTCGGTGACTATCTCCATCCATCACCAGCTGAAGGTTCTATGGTGATATGCAAGATATTCGTCAGCATTGCTGTAGGATAGGGTCATTTCAGGTTCCCTATCCTCAGCTGCCCAAGGAGGGAGAACATGAGCAAGGAAGTCACGACCACGAGGGGTGCACCCAACCACTGAGACAGTGTGACTGATCTATTGGGAGCTCACCAAGGCCAGCTGGACTGTGACAGAAGAAGCAGGGGATAAAACCAGACTCTGAACATGGCGAACAATGGGGGCTGATGAGAAGCCGGGGACAATGGCCCGGGGTTTTGATCCTACTTCAAGTTCGGGCTTTGTGGGAGCCTAGCCAGTTTGGATGTTCACCTTCCTAGACATGGACAGAGGGGGGGAGGGCCTTGGACTTTCCACAGGACAGGGAACCCTGACTGCTCTTTGGACTGGAGAGGGAGGGGGAGAGGAGCGGGGGGGAGGGGGAGAAGGGTGGGACGAGGGGGAGGGAAATGGGAGGCCGGGAGGAGGCGGAAACTTTTTTTCTTTTCTTTTTCTCAATAAAAAAAAAAAAAGAAAATAAAAAAATAAAAAGTCAAAAAAAAAAAAAAAGAATCAACACTCCCTCTGCAATCTCAGCAGTACAGACTTTCCCACCCTGCCCACACACTTACAGAGTAACATAGGATGAGAAAAGACCAAGGGCATCGGCTGCGTGGTTCTCAATCTTTTTAGGGTGCCTCTGTTACAGACAACATTTCTAAATAAGACTTTCAGGACATGTTTTCTTATTAAGTGCCTTTAGTCTGTGCTTGTGTTGAGCTGTGTTTTACCATCAGCTTTGAAAGACAGTTTACTAGATTAAGTTTCTGTAGTTGGTAGCTAGTTTCTCCTGGGGCATGGGATATATCAGTTCGTGCCTTGCTGGCTTTCAGGGTTGCTGTTGAGAGATCTGACGTTACTCTAGTGTTTCTGTCTTTGTATGTGAGCTGATATTTTTTTTCCTCATAATTTTCTTTTTTCTGTTTTTTTGAGCCAGAGTTTTTCCATGTAGCCCTGGCTGTCCTGAAACTCGCTCTATAGATCAGGCTGGCCTTGAACTCAGATAGTCAGCTGTCTCTGCCTTCCAAGTGCTGAATTAAAGGTGTGTGCCACCTTGACTGGCTTTTCTTACAGTTTCTAATATTGTTTATTCTTTTGTAATTTTGACATCTTGATTATTATGTGCATGAAGATATGCTTCTCTGGTCATGTCTAATAGGGTTCTAAAAGACTGTTATGTTTGAATGTCTGTCTATTGTATTGAATGTCATGAAACGTTTTGCCATTATTTTATTAACTAGACTCACTTTGCCGTTATCTTAGCTGGGTTTATCTCAGCGTCTCTCTCCTAGAGATCTGAATTGGAGCTTTAAATACATCCTAGAATTCATGGATGTTGTGTTCATTTCCTTTTTAAGAAATTTATTGCTGATATTTGACAATTTTATGTCCCATCATTGAGTCTACTGGTGCTCTTTCCTGTGTTATTTTTTATTCATCCAGCTTTCCATTTGTAATGTTTCTCTATTTTTTAAAGAAACCACAATATTCTTGTTCACTTTTATTCTATGTTGGTGAGGTTTTCATGTCTAAAGCTGTTTTTCTCATCTCTTTTGATGATTTTTACCTTTAGCTGGCTACCTGTCCTTTCTAGGACTTAGAACAAATTTATGTATTTGTTTATATCCTCTGAGCTCGTTGATTACTTTCACCAGAAAATGTTTGAATGTTCATCTGATATTTTAACCAGTCCTGTATCTCTGGCTTTAGCAGCAGAGGACTTGAGATTTCTGGGAAGAGTCGTAATATCTACTTCTCCATGCCTCTTGTGTTTCCACACCTGCTGGTTTGGATTCCAGGGGTAGATCCTCTTATTAAGCAGCTTGTTTTACAGAGTTAATTAATCCCCAGCATCCTTTGCTAGAGAGTCACGGGGCTGTAACTGCAGTCATAGCAAACCATGTGTGATACGGAAATGGACTTAAGATGAATGATGAAAACTAATACATTACCATGGCCTCTGAAAACGACAAAGAAAACAAAGTTTTCAATTATTTAAGGTAAGTGTGGGAAACAAAAAAATGAATGATATAGAGGAAGGAGGTGGAGAGAGAAGGAACAGAGAAAAGGCAAGGTTAAATAAAAGAGCAAAAAGAAAAGGGATTGGAAAAAAAAGATAATGATAAAAGAACAAAAATATTAGAAAAAAGAAAAAAGGAATTAAAAGGGGAAAGACTACATTATAATAAAGTCTTTAAAAATAAAATTGGATAAATGTATTAAAGAACACTGGGAACAAAGCAATTAATTCAAAACATATTAAATATACAAGTGAGAAAGAAACCCAAAGAGAAAAAAAAAGAATAAATCCTCTAAAGAAAAGAAAATGCATTGCTTAAAAAATGAAAAAAAATCATAAATAAAATTTGATGAATATATGAAGAGAACATAAAATTTTAAATATAAAGAGTAAAAAAGTCTGCTAAATATTTTTAAGAGGGAATCATGGGGTTGGGAATATGAAGTGTTAGATTTGTTAGATTCGCTTCTTTCCCAGGTCTCAAAAATTGAGACTAGTTTTCTGCAAGGAAGGAGGTCATTGTGAGATCTGTTTCCAGTGGCTTGTTATATTGCTGAGTCTGGGTTGAACAGTGTTTGATATTCACCAGAGCTGTTGTAACCTTAGTAGCTTCCCTTCCGAGCACCGGGCCTCTGCTCGCCACACTTCACAGTCAGTAGACTGAGTCCTCTTCTACCTTCCTGAGATTATTCAGATCTTATCTTTTGGGTAATCTTGCACTACCTAGGTGATGCCCCCCCAAAGTGATGAGAATACAGGAATCCATAGCACTAAGATCTGTATTACCAGATGACCTGTTTTCATATTTTGTGGCTTTCTGCCTGTTACTATTCCTATGACTCCCACTACCCTTGAAAGCAGATGTAGCTATAGGTGTCATCTATCGTCCTACAACAGTAGTGACAGATAAGTAGCTACAGAATTTGGTCACTCAATGTCCTTATGCTCAAACCACCACGCGCCAGAGTTATTCTCAACTGATTGCACAAACCTTCCATCTGTACTTTCCAGCCTGATCCCAACCTTTTTCCATCTGCCAGTGTCCATCTCTCCTGTGCCCTAAAACTACCTCTCAGGCGCGTCTCTCACCCAGAAGATTTAGCAGGACAAGTCAAAGCTTTCTTTCCTTCCCTCAGATCCCTAAAATATTCAGTTCTTAACAACAGATTCTCTCCCATGTGATGTTTATCTGCTGTCCTCAGATCATAGAAAATGACAAAATGGGATTTCTCTCCAGTGTTGACTCCTCCACCAGAGTAGCCATTGTCTCACCAACACCCGAAACTGGGTCTGGCCTTGTACGGCTGTGGATATTTCTTGACAATAGGACTCCCCAGCTTTATCTGGTTTACCTTTAGGAAGTAGCTTCCGTTTCCTTGCTCCCAGAGGAAAACTGCTAAGCACAGGTGAGATCGTGCTCTGTTTCCTCCTTATTGTGTTGTATTCTCTTTTTTAAAAATCTTATTTTAATGTCTTTTCACCAATATCCTTTCACTCCTTTGTGGATATCCTCGCTGGTTCTATCTATCTATCTATCTATCTATCTATCTATCTATCTATCTATCT
>JABTXL010020138.1:7478460-7525540 GCA_025134845.1 Neodon shergylaensis | reverse complement strand
AAGAAGAAGAAGAAGAAGAAGAAGAAGAAGAAGAAGAAGAAGAAGAAGAAGAAGAAGAAGAAGAAGAAAAAGAAACTGTGCCTAGGATACCTTGTTGTCACCAAAAGAAAATATAAGAGAAATACAATCAAAAGACAAAAGAACCGATTTAAAGAAACTCATTAACCAAATTTGAGAGAATGAAAGATAATCATGGGAAGGAAAGGATTATGATCTACAGAATAAAGTAAATATTCATGAGTCTTCACTGATATGAATAACAAAGACAGAAAACAAATGGAACAGAAGGAAAAGCTTTGCTCTCAGTAAAATTCCAATTAACAAATGTAAAAATAATGATAGAAATACTTTACCATCTGGCAGACACTATAGTAACAGTTGTAGGCAACAATCAGCAACAGATGCTAAATTAGTGGACAACTATGGTAAGAAACTTAGTTACATCGTCTCAAATTACCTGTCCAAAAGATGAGAATTACAGACAGGGAGAGAGGAGAGCATCAGCACATAAAATGTTTGTGGAGAACATGTAAATCAAGTGATCAATGCTCCCATCTCCACACTAATAAGGTGGCATACCTTCTGACATGACAACCTGTGTTCATCTCGTCAAGAATACATTTTCCTAAATTTGACCAAGAGAACCTTTCAGACACACTAAAATTGTAGGGCTTTCCAAATAATTCTTGTCTAGCTGTGAATCGGGGTGCAAGCTCACGGTTCCAGCACAGAGATAAGTCAGGAAAACTAGGAGGTCCGGGTCAGTCTCAGCTACACAGAGAGATCCCACTTTCAATACAATAGATAAGAAAACACTAATTTTCCAGTATGTACAAAATCAATACCACGGAGAATAGGGGACACAAATAAACTATCCCATATCGAAGGATCTTAAAAAATAATAATTAAGAAAAATGAGGGGACTTTATGGAGTTCTAGACCAATGACATATTTAGACAATTTTCAGCAGTGTGAATTAATGATACTTTCCTGGTTTTGGTAATTTTGCCACACTTATAAGATGCTGACATTTCAGAAAGTTGGACGAAGAAGTAGTATGTCTGATAGATCCTTTTTTTTTTTACCAAGCATGAGATAATAAGTGACTTTCATCTTAACAATTAAAATACAGACAAGTACAATTTAGAGGAAATGCCTATATAATAAATCCATAGCTATTTCAATGAAGTCCATCACACTGACATGGGATTGGTTTTTTCTTTGAATAAAGACAATGTTGTCTATTATAATAGAAAGAAGAGAATTTTATTTTTTTTGTTTTATTTTCTTTTTCTTTTTTATTTTTAATTTATTTATTTACTTTTAATTTATTTATTTATTAAAGATTTCTGCCTCCTCCCCGCCACCGCCTCCCATTTCCCTCCCCCTCCCCCAGTCAAGTCCCCCTCCCTCATCAGCCCAAAGAGCAATCAGGGTTCCCTGCCCTGTGGGAAGTCCAAGGACCACCCACCTCCATCCAGGTCTAGTAAGGTGAGCATCCAAACTGCCTAGGCTCCCACAAAGCCAGTACGTGCAGTAGGATCAAAAACCCACTGCCATTGTTCTTGAGTTCTCAGTAGTCCTCATTGTCCACTATGTTCAGCGAGTCCGGTTTTATCTCATGCTTTTTCAGACCCAGGCCAGCTGGCCTTGGTGAGTTCCCGATAGAACATCCCCATTGTCTCAGTGTGTGGGTGCACCCCTCGCGGTCCTGAGTTCCTTGCTCGTGCTCTCTCTCCTTCTGCTCCTGATTTGGACCTTGAGATTTCAGGTTTCTAGCCATAAATAAAGGACATTGAGCCTATAATTCGTGATCCTAGAGAAGCTAAATAAGAAGAAGAACCGAAAGAAAAACATATAGGCATCCTCCTGAATATTAACCTTCATCAGGCGATGAAAGGAGACAGAGACAGAGACCCACATTGGAGCACCAGACTGAAAGAATAGAATTTTAAACTTTTATGAGTATCAAATTAATTATGATTTGATTATATGATCTTATATTTTTGTTGAAATAACTTAAAGGTTCTCAAAATTAAGCCTCTTCTACATTCAAGGCATTTATTTTAGAATGTAATCAATCCTTTAATAATATTTATTTCTTATTTATTTATTTATTAAAGATTTCTGCCTCCTCCCCACCACCGCCACCCATTTCCCTCCCCCTCCCCCAATCAAGAATAAATTTAGTCCTAGCAGATTTTTGTCAATGAAGCAGATTATAAGCTTCATACATTTTTTCTTGACATAGTCTTATAGCAAAAACTATAAATATTCTAAAGCTTTTTCTAATTTTAAGAATAATTGCATATTTTCTTTGCCAAATTCATCAACAAAACACTCTACATACATGTGACAGTTGTGTAACTTGGTCTATTTGTGGAACTCCTGGCAATGGAGCAGGGGTTGTCTCTGATGGTTAGCTGGCTCTGTGGAACCTGTTCCTCATGCTGTTTTACCTTACCCAGCCTGAATACAGGGGCAAGTACTCAGTCTTCTAAGGCAACTTGATATGCCCTGCTTTGCTGATGCCCATGGGAGGCCTGCCTCTTTCTGAGTGAACACTAAGGAGGGATGGATTGGAGGGGTGCAGAGCAGATGTAGGAGTGAGGGTAGAAGAGGAGGACTCAGTCTTCTAAGGCAGTTGATATGCCCTGCTTTGCTGATGCCCATGGGAGGCCTGCCTTTTTCTGAGTGAACACTGAGGAGGCATGGATTAAGGGGGTGCAGAGCAGAGGCAGGGGTGGGGGTAGAAGAGGAGGGAGGGAAATCTGCAGCCAGGATGTAAAGTAATGAATTAAATAATAGAAGTAATAAATAAAAATTTAAAAATTAGAATCGCCTATCCTCACACATCAGGTGAGTGCCCATTCCCTAAATCTTCCACTACAATGATGCTTCGGGGTTCATTCCTCAGGCTAAAGCAACACAAATTTGATATTCATTGGTAGAGTTCTACAGTCAGAACTGAAACTGAAAGTAATTATTGGATTGTGAACCTCCATACCACAAATCCCTAAACCACTTGTCTAATAGGTTTTTCTCTCGGAAACACCCCAACAAATTACTCCATTTCCCACTTCAATCTAACTGTAGAGAACTGTCAATTTGAAAACAATGGTACCTCCTCTGCACATAAGAATGCCTTCATAGCTACTGGTGTGTCCTCTAAAAATGTCAGTCTCAGGCACCTCAGAAGATATGTGCACCAGTCCTAAATGATATCACACTAAAGTGGCTACATTTTACTTCTGCTCAAAAGCTGAAGTTACTCAGTACCAAAAGCTACCTTTCCCCCCCCTAAATTGTGAAATTTCACTTAACCTTTAATATGTGGAAGAAAGGTATTTAGAAATTACCTAGTTGGGGAAAGAAGGAAGGCCTTTCATGCAGAACATACAGGAGGAAGCTTAGTATGTTACCAACTTTGTCATTCTTTCAGAAACAACATGTTTAATTTACTGCAATCCCTGGCTATTTCATCTTTTAAGTCATGCATTAAAAATATTCACTGTACCAAACATATTTTCTACCAAGACTTTTGTTTCTTGATTAAAAACAATTTATGCCTAAAAAAATTCCAGTATGCAATGCAGAAGAAAACCATTCTTCTGTTTGTATCTCTAACAAGAGTTTTAGCTGTATTATTTCCCTAAAATGACATATTTTATTGTACTGAATATTTCAAAAAAAAACACAAATATTCTATGTTATTTTTGACTGTTAAATGCTCTCAAGTATATTCATGTTTAAGACAATTATAGAGAAAATGAAATTAGTATGAAAGCAGATAATTGCAGAGAAAAAAAGGTGTTTTCAGTGGGTCTAGAACACCTTGCTGCTCCCTGGGGATGAGAAGTGTTGGTTTCTTATGTTTGTTGAGTGTTTATCCTGGATGTATGCCTGTGGACACATGCATGCCTGGCGCCTGCAGATGGCAGAATCTGACATCAGATCCCCTGGGACTGTAGTTAGAGATGTTGTAAGCCCCATGTAGGTGTTGGTATTAAACCTTCCTCCCCTGTGAAAGTACCTACTGCTCTTAAATGCCGAGTCTCCTCTCTCACTGAGAAGCATCATTATTTAGTCCTGGAAGCTTTTAGAAACATTGATAAGAAAACATATTATGTTAAAAGCTTGCATTTGCATTTCCAACCATGAGAGTGGGACTTAAACCCAAGTGCCTGGCCAGGCTGTCATTTCTCCACAGCACAGACTGGAATCTGTAGGATAAATTGCTAAACCAACTGTGATCCTCTTGACTGATACCTGCAGAGTTGAGAGCCTTGTACACGTTTCTATCATTGTAGTAAAGTGAACTCAAAAAACAATTAATCTGCAAGCTATATTTGACCAAACAGAAGAAAACATAAAAGAACCAAGACAATGACCTTGTTATTTTTTAACATTTTAAATAAGACATAACAATTATGTATCTTTATAATATTGTTAGTACTTTATTCTGATTTGAGAGAAGTAAACAGCTGACATAGCATTTTTTGCTGGAGGATTACAAATGTTCTTGAAGGAATCTAATGATGCCTTACAACTTAATGCAATTCATTTTGTTTTCACTTACTTTTGTGAAAGAAAATTGAATTCCCTACTAAAATACAAATTTCTAGATACACATTTCGGTTGATAGTATGGATAGAAATTTTCAAATCTAGAGGTAGCTATAAAAGTACAACCCTAGCCTTATCTCTCCTTTACATTTTTTATTTATGTTTTTAAGTTGTATTTTATCTCTAACTATGTATGTGGATGTATATATGTATGTGTATGCAGATTCCCACAGAGGTCAAAAGTCCTCTGCAAGAGCAGTACATACTCTTAACTGCTGAGCCATTTCCCTAGCCCTCTGAAGTCTCTTTTACATGTGGCATATCCTCTGTTATTCTAGATACCCTGTTATGAGGGAATGACATAACCAAATCCTTATTTCCAATATTTATATTTTTAAATGATTTTTTCTAGTGGTAGTAATGAGGAATTTAAAAATAAAATTAAAGAAATGACATTACAGGCTCTTATTTTTACATAAATTGGTTATACCAATATTTTATCCAGAGTGTATGTATGTGTGTATGTAATGTTAATATATATTATATTACATATATATATTAAAAAGAAATTTAAAAGTATCTTAGGTGTCATGGAACTAATGTTAAGTAAATATCAACCAGAATAAAGGTTGAATTTTATTAAATTTAATTTTGAATTAAGGAAAATAAGAATTTTTCTAATTGACTCCCTCACATAATAATTTTTGCTGCTGCTTAAGTAGTCTAAAGTCAACCTTTCTTACTGAGCCACATTTAGAAGTACTTTATGTTTCCTTCTGTGTACTTTTAGACTTCATTTGCTGTTTTCTTGCTTTGGCCGTGGGCATACCATCTAGTAGGATAGTATTATGGTTTAATAGCCCAAGCCAGATATCACCATTTGAGTTCATAAATCCAAATTCTATTTTAACCAAAAGTAACTGAGTACCCTCAAGTGTCCTGCTTATTTAACTTGGTATATGTAAAACACCAAGAACATTTTCAGGAAAAAATTATATTCAGGAATATGAGTAACTATTGGAGAAGCTAATCTCCGGGTGTTTTCAGATATAGAATCTAGTATCATGGAGCTTGTGTGTAAGATGCCAGCCTTAATCGCTTTCTGTTGTAATATTTTCCCTTTCTGATGCCTAACTTTGCGGATTGATTTTCAGTGAAACTAGTTTTGTTTTCTCCCAAGGAAACAGTATTTACATGTCAATTTCATTAGGGTTTCTACTCCTTGGTGTGTTTGCTGTCTAACTCACTCATTTCTGCTTTGTTTTCCTGACTAATTTACTTCCTTCCATTTTTATTGCCTTTACTGTGTCTGTCCCCAACATGCCTCACTTAACAGCTTGAAGTATAAAATGAGGTCATTTCATTTAATATTCAAATTTAATTGTACAGCATCCTCATCCTGGCCATCTCAGGAGCAGCTTTGTAATTCTCCTAGACTTTCTCAAGTCTGACAATGTCCTCTATCCAGCACAGTTTATTGCTTCCAGGGAAACCATCTGGAAATTGTATCAGGCTACACACGTGCCCTATGTTTTTCTCTGCTCCTGCTCCCTCACGTCATCCTGCCCAGCAGATCCTGTCCTCGGCAGCAGATGCCACCATGACTGGTCTGCAGAAGCTTATCCAGGGTCTGTAGACATATATAGACAGAATGAAAGAAAATCTGTCTCCTCCGGTGGTTTATCCAGTTATGGGTGCTCACTATCATTTTTTTATGCATGTCATCTTACACACATCTGGTGACTAGTAGCTTTTCAGTACTTTTGTGAAAACCTAAAATAATAATACTTCAGTCCCCAGCTACCAAACACACAGTAAGCAATTTTCATAACCTTCCATGATGTCCCTGGGCATAAGCACAGGTAAACAAGAGAAAGTATTTCAAAAAGATCAGTTTAAACATGGGTGAATCAGAAGTAGCTACAGTAACAACTTCATGGTGGACAGAGAGATCCTGCTCAGGAACTCAAGAAAGATACACTCTTTCTATAACACCCAGAAATATTCAAATGACATAAACTTCCAATATCACCCATTTCAGTCACTCCTACAATCAGATGGAAATGCTATATGCCAAGTGCATAATGATGTGTTTGGCAGGCGGGTGGGGGGCTGGGGGTGAGGGGTGTGCTTCTACTTAGGGCCAAATGAAGGTGAAAGTTAAGCAAGGTAAAGAACTGAGAAGCTAGGTATGATCTGGTAGACAAAGGATCATAACCAAATGGCAGGTAGGGAATGAGAAGTGGTTGAATTCTAGATACCTGTTTAATATAGCATCAACAGGATTTGCTGGTGGATCAGAAAGGAGCCTTCCTGAGCTCCACAACTACACATCCAGCTGACACAGTTCTCGCTCATGTCATCATTCATTTATTCATTCACCACTGTTTTGTCTCTAGGTGCCAAACACTTATGGCTATGCTACAGGAAAGATGAATAATGCATGCTTCTCTTTCTGATGAGCATACCGAGTGACAGAGTAGAAAGACAAGCACACTTAAAAAAAATAAAAATAAAAAGAGAGAGCCTATTTAGAACTAATGAATAATAACAGCACAGAGAAAGATGTGGCAAAATGAAATTGTCACAGAAAAATGACAATGTGATGTGAACCAGCAATTGGAAAATGAGCAAAAACTGGAGATGGGGGAAAGGCTGCTTTCTGGACTAAGCGACGCAAAAATTGAGGATGGTTCCCTTTTAGTAATTCAAATGGAGAAGGAGACTGAGGCCCAGGAAGTGTGCCTGTGGGTGGGGGAATTTGCAAATGAATGTATGCTATTTACCAGGGTGTATGCAAGTGCACTTCCTTAAAGAACCTTTCTTTTGAGTCACAGGAATTCATTACCTGCACAATTTGCCTCCTACATCTCTGCTCCAAACTGTTATAATCATGGTTAACTTTTCACAGTCCTTTCTCTGTGTTCTGTAATGCTTAAATGAATCCGTTTCCTTTTCCTGGGTATTTCTGCTGCACCATAGTACTGCCTCCCATGAATAACTGACAAATGATACCCAAATCGTACCTCACAATGTTTCCATTGCCACATCTAAAGAAAGCAGTTCCAAAACTTTCTACCTTGACATACTCAGACCTCCATGGGTTTTGCTCTTGTCTCTAGTCTTCATATGCAAGATGGCAACAGTAATAATGTCAGAGAGACTTTCTAAAGATCTTGCTAATCACTACATTGCTGAGAAGAGATTCTATCACATAGTTAATTATCAGCACAGTCTAAGTATCATCGCTTGCTGAAAGGTAAAGCCATAGTTAATAGGTGGACTCTGGAAACAAACTAAATTGTTGTTGGAGGCCGCTCTTTCATTCCCAGCTGCCCAGACTCCCGAAATAATCACACAGGGATCTGAATTAATTGTAATACTGTTTGGCCAATAGCTTAAGCATGTTTCTGGCTAACTCTTATATCTTCTTAAATTAACCCATTTCTATTAATCTGTGTATTGCCACATGGCCGTGGCTTTACCGGCAAGGTTTTGGGGTATCTGTCTCCTGCCGGCAGCTACAAGGCTTCTGTCTGACTCCTTCTACTCTCTATATATATCCCTTTCAGCCTGGCTTTACTCTGTTAAGCCATTTGCCAAAAACAACTTCTTTATTAACCAATGGCAATAAAACATATTAATAGCGTACATCACCTCCCAGATCAAACTAAATGTATCTAAATCTAAATCTAGCCACTGAATATTTGGGGCAAGTTATTTACTTATGTAATGTTCAGCATTCCTCTACATAAATGTGGAGGAATCACTGTCTATTCAGTTGTGGAAGACCCCTACAACTGGGTCCTGTAGATTGTTTTTTCCGTCTTAATGAATTATGAGCTGGTGAACATCCCTACACACTTTTACAACTTTTTGTGAGTGTAAATTGCTAGAGAATAATCAAAATATAATTCTCATTTCAATGCCTATAAAAGAAATTTTGCTGTTATTAGTAAGTTAATCAAGAGTTGTTTTAATTAAAAATGTCCCTCATGTGAAAATGTATTTCTCCATATATGCATTCAGATATTTAAAACATCTACTGTTTTATCATAAAGAAGTTTCATGATATTTTTATGAATAGTCTTTGAATACATTTATTATGCATTTTCTTTTAATTTCTTCATATTCTATGACTTTTATTATCTAATAATAACTTAACTTATTGATTCAAGTACATCTTATTTTCAATAAAAAATACACTCACTCATTTCATCCTCCCCTCTCAAATAATAGGCTTCAAACTAGTATGACATATTGAGTATTTATTATTTTCCCTGAGTAAGTTATATTTTCTTCAGCAATGTCACATTAATATTTCAAATATAGCTACCTGTTCTCTCATAGACTGTAAATTTTAGTGAAAGATAGTTTGAAGAAAGAAAACAGAAACAGAAAATGCCATACTGTCTAATTGATAGTAGTCACCCACATTTACTGAGCACTGCCCATGTCCTGGATGGTGATTCAGACTCATCAGCCTGTTCTCTGTGGCTCAGCCAATGTAAGTACCTATGGCTATGAGCCAATTTGCTAACTTAAACAGTAATTACTCATTCTCGTTTCTAAGTCTGTGGGTCATCTGTATGATACCAGCTTTATCTAAATTCACACATCTTTCTATAGTCAACTGTCCAGGCAAAGGACCACTGAAAGACATAAAGAAACAATGTTTATCAGTATCACTAAGGCTGGAAGTGTTAAGACTTGAGAAGCAACATGGACCCTGAAAGATGGGAAGATCACTGAGAACTGCAACACTTCTATAGTGTGCTTTTCCTACCAGCACTTTCATAATAAGCTGTGATACGTGGACAACCAGAAAACCTACAACTCTGACTTAAAGAAATTTTAAGGAGCATTAAAAACTTAAAGATTTAATCATCCTGAAAATTAGAAAGAATGTTTAACTTGATGAAATATTACAACCCATAAGTCCAAGACTAAAGAACTGAGAGAATTTGAAAGCCCTGAATAGTTTCATGAAAACGAAGAATGTCCACAGGTCAATTGGATTCAGAACTAAGTCCTGAGACTACATAAATTAAACTTTTCTTCCTGAGAACAATTCTCCTGAAAGTAGTAAATGTTCTTATAGCCTGAGGAAGCTCTACAGAGTATGGCATTTTCCTGGTTGAGGGCAAAATGTCATGATACATTTGATTAACAGGAATATTTTTTTCTGGTTAAATGACATCTTTAAGAAAGAAGTACTTCACAAAACACACAAGTAGAAATGCATGCCAATTGTTTCAAGCACAAAGACATAACAATTATACTTCACAGATTCTTGCTCAAGACCTTGTGAATACAAACAGTAAAATCATGATGTTTAGTTTGCACAACTTTTTTTGAATTATTATTCTAAACAATCATCACTTAAAAAACGGATTCTAAACTTCATGTCACTTCTTTTCATCTCCAAGTATTCTGCAGTGAAATCAGAAGTGATTATGTAGCTGCTCACAAAAAATGTTTTTTTATTTCTTAAATATGTACATAATCTAGATATGGAAGCGTAAAATAAATAATTTTTTGCTAAGTGAGGTCTGTAATCAACTAAACTGAATAATCACAGCATTAATCTTACAATATAATTTGTCATTATCTCATTACCAAGTCTATCTGTTACTCTTAAAGAGAAATAGTTCAATCTTTACTTTTATATAATGGAATCTAAATATTAACTCTGGTTTTGGATATGAAAT
Source organism: Neodon shergylaensis (assembly GCA_025134845.1). Classification (NCBI taxonomy): domain Eukaryota; kingdom Metazoa; phylum Chordata; class Mammalia; order Rodentia; family Cricetidae; genus Neodon; species Neodon shergylaensis. Next base: position 7,515,264 of record JABTXL010020138.1, on the reverse strand, counting down.
ATACACTGGAGTACCACAGACAGAGAAGGCTATACCACGTGGATCCCCAGAAATGAACCCCAAAAAACACCCTTGATAATTGCAAGCTTAAAAAGTAAGAGTAGAAATTTTTCTACAATCAGAGTCCACAAACAGACACAGGACTCCACTAAAACACATCAGACAGATATGAGTTGCCTTCTCAATACATTCTGCTGACTTTTTGGAAGGCAATTTCCAAATTATTAATTAATTAGTTTCTGATTTCTAATTTCAGCATTAACAGAGAGAAAAGAAGCATTACTATTATACAGTTATACTGATGATAATTTTTCCCATCACCTGGATGCAGAAGTTGAAAAACACTTACTGTCATTTTCATTAGAACAAAAAATACTGTTTGATGCATCCAATGGCAATTCTATTATGATAGGTTATATTGTATATAAAATTCAGGTACTATATATGTGAAAAATGCACACACAATTGAAGCTAAAAGCAGAAAATAAATAAATATGAAAATACATAACAAAAATAGTAAATTGAGTTATTTTAACTTGATTTTTAACTGATACATGAGATTGTGTCTGATGGGGAACCATGTGTTGTTTTAATGCATACATACATTGTATAACACTTGAATCATGGTAAATATACCTATCTCTTAAATTGCTTGTCAGTTATTTATGATGAAAATATAACATTTCTATAAGCTAAAAGTACATTACTTTTCTAAAAGTGCATTACTATTCCTACTCTAAAAAGCAGTCACTCAACTATACAAAAGAATATCAGAACTCGGACCTGGGTGTAGTGACACAAACCTGTGATCCCAGTAGAGACTGAGACAGAAAAGGCACAAACTCAAGGCCAGCCTGGGCCACCAGGGAGCTGCCATCTCGAAACACAAGCAACAACGAGGAATTTCTTTGCTATGATACAATACACCTGGATCTACTTCTCTCCGTACCTCCCACTCCCTGCTAATCCCAACTGATCCACCATCCACTTCCTACCAGGTCAGTCTCTTCAGATCCAAGGGGAGTTAATCACATGCTCCTTTTCTTTCTCTACCTACTTATCTCTGCAAACATAATGGCTTTAGGTTCCATTCAGGTCACAAATGAAGAGGGATTTGAAGGGGCAGGTATTTATTTTTATCCTTCCTTGTGATGGGGTAGTAATTTCTGTATGTCCATTCAACGTTTGTTGTTCACATTTATCTTTCCCACAACTGACTGATGTAAGCTACTTCAGTTTCTTGGGTACAGCAGCAGACATGGAAAGTACAGATATCTCTTCCTCTACCCTTTTCCTCTGGATATATCCAATAATGGAATTGCTAGATCATAGAGTATTATACCACCCTGTTTGCAAAAAAAATGTTCTACTGCACTGATTTTACATTACCACCAACAGTGTACAAACATTTCTTTTTATCAACATCCTAACTAATACTTCTTATATTTGTATATTTTACAATAATCATTCTGAGAGGAATAAAGCCACATCTATGACATTTTGATTTGCATTTCCTAAGTGATAAATGAGAACAAGAACTTTTTTTATATGCCTATTGACTACTTGTATGTCTCCTGAAAATTATGTTAATATAATAAAATAATATTCAATGGCAAGTAATAAAACCGAACATCCAACATTTCCAAGATAACATCTTCTAAAATAGTATGTAAACTAACAAAACTCTAATTTAAAACTCAATATATATTTGTATGTATATTTGTAAATATTTGTATAGTTACTATTACCACTATAAACAATAGTTTCAAATTAATGTAAAAAACTCAATGAGCAATTTGTTTACAAAATTGGGAATAAGAGAAATTTAAAGAATGACTTGCCATAATGGGAATCTATTATAAAGTCTAATTGTGCTGTAAACACAACTTAGTAAATATGTCAATAAAATAGAATCAAAGTTCAGAAATAGATAAATAAAATAAAAACAGAGTTCACAAACGAATAAATAAAAAAATGGAGCTCAGAAACAGATAATTATAGAAAACATAATTAAGATAATAAAGTAAAATCTTAAGCTAGAAGTAAATAGATTGTTTCTGTAATCAAAAGCAGAGGCATACTTAACTATTTATAAAGTAAGAAAATTAAAAATGTAAATGAATAATGATAATATTAAGTTACATATAAAGGAATGATTCAAAATATTTTGATTTCTTTATTATGATATTAAATCTAAGAGAAGATATATTTGAAAAATCAAATATTTTAAGTATGATATGATACCATGTATGAAGCCTAAAGAAAGTACAGAATAATTTTTATAATATAATAATGAATTTTCTAATGGCCTAAGATATAAAAGCAAAATGGTATAGTGGTAAAATATATGTAAGGAAACACAATTCCTCAAAAATTTAAGAAAGGACACTGAATCTCACTAGTAGTCAACAAAATGCAAGTAAAACAGCCGACTATTATTAGTCTGCTATATTATAATTGATTTATATTCATCACTAGAGGAAACCCTCAGATGCTAACAGTGCATCTCACTGTCTGTAGAGCAGCCTACGAGGGTATCCTGAGGGCTCAGTGGTTAAGAGGACTTGCTCTCCCAGAGACCCCAGTTTTGGCTCTCAGCACTCACACAGTGGCTCACAGCCATCATCAGTCCCTCCACTCCCAGGGGAGTCAGTGACTTTTTCTGGCATCGGCACACATGTGGTGCACATATTTACATGCAAACAAAGCACTCACACGTATAAAAATAGATGAAGTAAATAAACAAATAAATGAAATGTTGACATGTTTATAGAGCTGAAGTCTTTGTTGAGTACCAAGAAAGGATTTAGGAGCTGTTCAAAACTGAAAAAGAGCTTGAAAAATGAAAAAAAAAAAAATAGAAAACCACAATATGCAATAATTGAATCTCCTGTATGATTCTTAACTAGGTCTTTCTAATAGTCAGGACATTGCTTTGAGAGGTGGAAAGAACTCTTAGAAAGCATAAATGAATATTTATTTCTAGATACTGACACATATTCTAGGTAAAGATAGCTGTCTACTGTAGAGAACACACTAGATCAAAGTATTTGGGGCAGTAAAGATGTCACTGCAGCAATTAAAATCATTTATATTCATAAATCACCTGTAAATGTTATTTTACACAGAAATGATTCTCAACACAGAAAGCCCACCTTAGAAACATTTCACAAAACAAAAAAACGTAAAATGAGCAGTACTAGTTATTTTCATGGGTATTAAATGTTTGCATTCTAACAATAAAGTGAATCGTCTTATCTATAAAATATGATGTTCTGTTGCTGTGAGAATAAATTAAAGCTATGTGTATTTAATTCGCACATCTGGCGATGCAGCTCTAGAGGAATTGTGTAAGAAATAGCTCTGCTGGATGTGAGCCCTCATACTTGGAGGACGGCTAGGCAATGAAGAGGAAAACCCAAATATCTTACTCTCAGAACAAACTCCTTCAAGAGAAAACTTGATTTTCAATTCAACAACTTGCTCAGAAGGTTTTACCTTTTGCCTTTAAGTGCTAATAAACTGAGGACATCCTGTATGTTACCCTTGTCATTCCTAGGAAAAAGAGAAAATTCAGGCCATCAAAGCAAAGACATATCTTCATTCTTCAGAGTCATATATTGTAATATATTAATAATCATTGTTATAGCACTATGATTTTAGACACTTGCTTTTTAAAATTAAAGTTATTACCTCCTTGAGATGAATGGGAATGATAACAAGTATTAATTCTGAGCAGAAAGTAGAAAGTGACAATTAGGTGCTGAGAGCGAGAACAAGCTTATTGCCCTTGATTATTATTCTTGAAAGAGTCATACGTCCTCAGATAAACCACTATTCTCTGAGGAATCTCCAGGTTAAGTATCTGACACCTGGAAGAGTCAAGATTGTTTACTTTGATGTCAACAAAGTTCAGAAAAAGAAAAGGAGATTCACAGGTGGCTGGAGTAAGGCCGTGGTTTCTGTCAGGATCATGCTAATATATAGCACCTGTACACGAAATTGTCAAAAAATAAATTTTAAAAGATGATATCGAAAATAGGGGTGGCTGAAAAGACAGTACCTGTACTTCAGTTCATGGTAGCTGTGCTAGGGCTGTGCATTGCCTTCTAGTATAGATCCTATCTGTTATTGTAGGAATGGTCCTGACCCCCATGATTTCTTTCCTTGAGTCGGTTTATGAAAGGAAAAGAAGTATTTCAGAATTTAGATTGACAAATGTACTTACTGTAAGAGTTAGACTTTACCTCTTACATTTAGAATGCACACCAGGAGCAGTGAGAAGGGGCTTTGTTTTCTTGTTTTCTGGAAAGAATATGACTTTCAAATTAATCTTCTAGGAGTATAATCTCTTTTTAAATATTTTGTGAATTTTAGGATGTTTCTTTAAATTAAATTATATCTTTGTGGAATTTTACACCCTTAAAATCGTAAAATAAACATTTTTGTTCACATGCAACTGAATTTCTTATATTTAAAAATGTTTTTAAGAAAAAAAAATAAACCATGTAGCCGTATCAAAACAATTCAAGTTTTTAAATCAATATACTAAATATTGGAGCTAAAGTATTTTCTACCAATTTGGAAATTTCTCCCACTGAAATGCAGGAGTGAGCTTGAGTCAAGGCATGAGAAATGCTCTTCTAAACAGGACACAGCAAGGTCCTAAGAACCGCTTCAGTTCTATTTACATTCCCTCCAGATTGATGGCCTCTCTCACAGCACAGGCTTTTCCTACAGTACACACCCTTGACAATGGCTTATTTGGCCATGCTGAAAAATTATGCTGCCATTTGTCTATGGCCAGAAAGTGAGATCTGTGCTACAAAAGCCTCACAGAAATATTCCCTGATAGTGAAAAGAGACAGGAGAGCAAGTTACCAGAGCATCCGCTGACTTTCTCTACACGGTATAATACACTTCGGCATGAATGTGCTCAACTTTTATTGATATCTGTGCTTTGTGAGGCACACAGAAAAGATATTTAAGGAAGGTCTTCTACTCTACCAAGTACGAGTAACTATGCTTTTGGTTCTGTAATGAGGGCTCATGTTTGTTCTTTCTGCTCAAACCTCTTAATATGCATAGAGATTAACGTTTTTAATGTTTTTCTCTTCAAATGATACTGTATGTGCTGAGGGGACTTTCTTTTCTGTTCCAATTTATTTGGTGTTCTGCATACTTCTTGTACCATTATGGGCATCTCATTCTTTGGGATAGAATAATTTTTCTCTGATTTTGTCGAAAATATTTTCTGGGTCTTTGAGCTGAGTTTCTTCTACTCCAATTATTTTTAGATTTTAGATTTGGTCCTGTTGTAATAGGAGGAGCGGGGCTGCGTCCCCAGCACCCCGGCCGCCTGCTAGCTTATGCCCCGAAATAACAACACACAAACTGTATTCATTTAAATACTGCTTGGCCCACTTCTATCTAGCCTCTTCTCGGCTAACTCTCGCACCTGGACTAGCCCATTTCCTATATTCTGTGTAGCACCCAAAGGTGCGCTTACCGGGAGGTTTCTAACCTACGTCCATCCTAGGTCGGAGCTTCATCGCGTGTCTCCGAGAGGAGCTATGGCGTCTCTCCGGGAGAGCAGAGCATGGCTTCTCTGCTCCAGAGGGCAGAGCTGTCGAGTCAGAGCTCACTTCCTCTTCCTCCCAGGATTCTATTCTGTTTACTCCTCCCACCTATGTTTTAACCTATGAGGGCCAAGCAGTTTCTTTATTGCTTAACCAATGAAATCAACAGATTGATATATGACACTCCCACATCATGGTCCTTTGCTAATGTTCCAGATTTTCTGAGTACTTTGTGCATGGATTTTTTTTTTAGATTTAATATTTTTTTGACTGAGCTAGCAATTTATTCTACCTTGTCTTCAATACTTGAAACTTTCTCTTTCAGTTGTAATCTTTTGATGAAAAAGAACTCAGAGACTTTTATTTGACTTCCTAAGTTTTCATTTCAGTTTTCTTTCAGTTTGAGTTTTCTTTAAAGATTCTATTTTTTGTTAAGTTCTATTTCATGTCTTGAAATGTTTTTATTATTACATTCAACTGTTCATTTTTTTCACAGAATTCATTAAGATATTTTTCATATCTTTTTAAGGCTCTTAAACATACTTATAATTGTTATATTGAACTGTCTTGTACTTCACCTAAATTATTTTTGGGGGGCCTATTGCTATAGAGTTGCTAGTCTCTGGAGGAAGCATATTGTCTTTGTTGTTTATGTTTGTGCTTTTGCATTAAGATATAGGCTTCTAGAGTTGTGTTGTTTGATGTATATTTTGGTGCAGATATCTGTTCTTGTCCTTGTTTTGTGAACATTCATTCTTTGGTTGTTTTTACTAAACTAAATTTCAGGTATATATGTTGGTTGTGAGGTCCCTGATTAAGGAGAGACTGCTCATTCATTTCCCAGCTGCCCAGACCTGAATAATCACACAGAAACTATATTAATTACAGCACTGCTTGGCCAATGACTCAGACGTATTTTTACCTAGATCTTAAATTAGCCCCTTTCTATTAATCTATTGCCACAAGGCTCTGGCCTACCAGTAGGTTTCGCGTTCTTCTCCTTTGGCAACTACATGGAGACTCCTTGACTCTGCCTACTCTCTCTTTATATCTCTTCTACCTTGACTATATTCTGCCTGCTTTGGCCAAAGCAGCTTCTTTATTAACCAATAGTAATAAAATATATTCACAGCATACAGACAGGAATCCCACATCATCTCCCTTTTTCTGTATAAATAAAAAAGAAAGTTTTAACTTTAACAGTGAAATTACATGTAACAAAACAGGTATCAAGCAGGAATTACACTTACAGTATTTCTTTGTGAGTCTAAAGTTTTATATCTAATTTACCTTTTATCATAACTAAGGAAAACTATAACTATCTGTCTTCAACTCTTTAAAGACCCCAGAAGGTTATACTATTACCTAAGTAAACAGGAAGTGTATTGTAAGCAACTTCCAAAATTCTAGAATTGTAAGAGACATCTCACTGCTGGGACAGTCACCCAGTTCTTCTGTAACATGGGGGCATCCATTTTCAGCCTACAGATCCATATATCTGGAAGACTTTTCCATGAAGCAGGAAAATTTGGAAGACTGTTTGGCCTATGTTGGCAGTTCATCGGTTACTTTCTTCTGTATCCTGCAGAATGTCTGGCAGGCTCTTTCATGAAGCAGGAACCCTGAAGGACTGTCTCACCTTCTTTGGCAAGTTGCAGTCACTTTTCTATGTGTCCTGCATGTCCATTTTATACAGCATACCATCAAGCTGTCCAGGCAAGAACAGTTTCTTGCCTGAATGGCCAGCCTTGTTCACACTGAAGGCAAATTCCATAACCAGTTTCTTTAGAGTCTATCAACCTCTCTGAAGTAATTGGTGCTGCCAGAAGCAGACTTGTCTCATTGTCAAGAAATGTCTAAGTTCCCAAAACATTTTAAATGTCATATTACACAGGTCTTTGAAGTCTCTGAAGGTTATTTAATCTAACTGAAATATATCTCTGTATATCTAGAAAAACCCAACTAATGTAATTAAATTTTTGATTATCATAGATGACTATCTATTAATCTGTATTTCTTAACTATAACATTACATTTTTAGATAAGCTGCACAAACACAATACCTTACTCAAGAGCATAAATACATATACACAGTGTAACAAAATCAACCTTAAATTTGTATCAATAGACCAAGATCCATACCCTTATTCATCTTTCTACTATACCCCTTATTTTTATTTTTTTAGAAATTGACATTGACCATTAATCATTTATAATTAACCCTTTTAAAATGAAAATAAACATTTATAAACAACCATTTTGGGAATTTGGGCCTAGTTTTCTCCAAACTGCCTCGGGCTGTTTGTTGGGCAAAGTATTTTTAGGGTTCATGGAGATTTTTAGGGGGTCTTGTTTAATCAAACCCCTTTAACCTGAAAGGAATCCACAGGTTCTCATCTTCTCTGGAAACAAAAGCAGAACCTCTCTTCCAAAGTAACATATCCTTAGACTCAGATTTTGAAGTCAAGATACCTTTATCATGGTTTAACTTAGCAGTCTCCAGAATCAAATATCTTTCTTAAGTCAAAAATTCAAAGAAAAAAAACCATAATAATATACACAATCCAGACTCTCTGTGTATATTCCATTTTTGTGGCTTATTTTTCTTTACTGCTTTAACCTATGGCTGTCTGTACTCTTTTATATTACTTTTACTGCCTCTTTAACGAATTTGTTTTATTTTTTAAAACTATTTCTTTTTATAGCTGTCTATACTCTTTTTATTCTGTCTTCTAAGTCCACGTACATTTTTTAAAACATACTGTGACTCATTTAGAGGTCTTTTATGTATGAATCTGTCTTTATTGCATATCTGTAGTCATTTTCTGACCAGTCGCACCTTTTTTATTTTAAGTACAAGGTGGACATGGCTAGGACCAACCCCACAGGCTCTGCCTGCTTGCTCCACCCAGCCCAACATAACAGAGGCACATTCACTGCCTCTGTATGCCATACTTACCACCCTAGCTCCAGGGACACTGAGGGGTCTAAACACACTGCTCACAGACCCCATTTAAGTCTTCCATAACTGCACCAGCAAGAATCAGGAAGCCAGCTCTTAAAGAAGCCACACATGTTTTTACTGCTAACCCTGAGTCAGAAAGCCTTCTCTTAAAGGAATTGCACCTCTGCTTGCCTCTAGCAAACATAGCCCACCTGAGAAAATGCCTATACCAAGAAATCATGCTTATTTCTGTTCTTTTGTGTCTAGAATTCCTTCCCAAGTTCTTTAAGGTTTTTTATGGATGTAGTTGCCCAACGTTGGGTGCTGTTCTTAAGGGGAGGCTACTTGTTCATTTCCTGGCTGCCCAGACCCAAATAATCACACAGAAACTATATTAATTAGAACACTGCTTGGCCTATGACTCAGGTGTATTTCTAGCTAGCTTTTATATCTTAAATTAAGCCATTTCTATTAATCTATGTATTACCATGAGGCTGTGGCCTACCATTAATGTTCTGCATCCTTCTTTGGCAGCTCCATGGTGTCTCCTTAACTCTGCTCTCTCTCTCTCTCTCTCTCTTCCAATTTGATTATATTCTTCCCTGCTATCCTTCTATAGGCTAAAGCAGCTTCTGTATTAACCATTGGGGAAAAAACCCACATATTTATACCATACAGAAAGGAATCCCACATCATTCTACAGGCTGGCTGGTGACATAATGGGCTAAGCAGTAAGTATGAAAAAGATATTAATGAAAGCCTAGGGAAATCCTGTGCCCATAATAAGATGTGGAGTCCTGAGAAAGAGGAACTGGACAACAGGAGGGTTCCCACAGGCAGACGGAAGAAAAACTAAGAGTAAGTCTAAGAGATCTGAATGGACAACAGGAAATATAGTGAAAATTGCCTGCCTGTTTCTCAGACCAGTGTGGACACTCAAGGCTCCTGGTGGAAAGTGTTCCTACAGGTTGATGGGTCCCAATGGAATGGAGATGATATAGCAAGGAAAGGCTTGAGGGACCACTTGGGAAAGAACTACTAATTATTTCTTTAAATGTATTTTTTTCTAACAGTCATGTGCTGAAGTGCTAAGGATTATAACAATGGAAGAATTTGTAGGGCATATAATGCCTATTAGTAGATGCTCAACAAATATGGCAATGAGAAAATCATCACAAAGATATAACAGTAAACAAATAATTAAATTTTTAATTTATGTAGAAAAGAATGATTCCATGTATTCCATGTAAAAAAAGTATTGCTTCAGTCAAAGAAATTAAATAGGTCATGGTAAAAATGACATAAAAAGAAAAACCCAAAGAAGAAATTATCAAGAGGATGCCACAAGAAATAAGGCCTTTCCTCAGATTCTGATTTTTAATAAATATATTCCATTACATGGGTGGTACAGTGATTTTGTTGTACAACTAGACTGTGCTTATAAATTATTCCCAGATTAATTTACTTTTATTTATAAGTAATCACCAATAACCATATTTTCCTTTTAAAGAATTTATTATATTCACTGTAGTAGATAATTTTATGTTAAATGGATATACTACAGTGCTCACTTATTTGGTTAAACACTAGCCTAATTGTGCTGAGTTTGTTTGTAGACATGATTAATGTTTACAGCCAGTTGACTGTATATAAAGGAAATTATTCTCCCTTGGTGATGTGGTTGAGATGCTTACGGTTTGATAAACATCTTAAGAGCAAAATCTGTTTATGTGAAGAATTTCCCACTCAACTGCTGTTTTGCCTTGTCCTCCGAGTTGAAACAGTTTATCTTGGGAAGAGGTTCCTTTAAACCCTGAAAGTAAACAAATCATACCTCTCAAGAGTTTTACGAAACATAAGATTCACCAGGGTCCTCCCCAAGGTTCTGTAAACAGTAATGATTGCCGGGGAAAGACTGGTCAGCTTCACCGTCCCCATGTCAGACAGGAAACTTCTGCAATTTTCCTAGATCTGATTCATGAGAAGTACTCTGATGGACTTTTAGTGCTGTCGCTGAGTTTGAGTTAGCCATTCTCCGGAGGCAACCTGCCACTCATTCCCCTGTAAGTAACCCTCAAAGTCTCACTGGTTCACTAATTCAGACTATAGTGGAACTGTTTCTTCACTCTGCCATAGGTTCTCTATCTGTGGTGAATACGTGTTTGCTTACTTACCCCAGAGAAAAGTCATGCAACAACTGTAACATAAAAATCCTGCCTGAATTTCTAGTCAGTCACTATGGTCTAAGGATTTCATGTGTGGGTTTGCCATGTAACATCAACTTTGCCTGAGCTTTTAGGCTAACCTATGATTTGAAATGTGCAAGATTCTTGTCATCTGAACATATACTCTAGGGTAAAAAGAGATAGGAAAACAGCTTAAAAAAGGAGTGTGAGAGAGAGAGATAGCAGAGGAGAAGGGAGTAGGGAGAGGAGAGAGCGGGAGAAGTTCTATTGGTTCTTTCACTGGAAAATCCTGATTTAATTATTAGTGTGGTTATTTTAGAATTTTTCTTAAACATTTACAACAAAATAAGTTAAAAGTTCAAATCTTATATGTAACGTTTTAATCCTAGAAAATCTACACCTGTTATCTGATGTTGGATGACTATCTTGCATGGTTATTTGGTTCATTGTGTCTAGTGTCTACAAACTTGAGATTTTGATAAATTTCATTATATGACTTACGTGATGACCTAAATTGAGGGCATTTTCTTCTTGATAGGACTTTGCATTTATTTCTTCTGGGGCCTGAATATTGTTAGTATGCTGGATACACTTCCACCTCTTGTTGGCAGGTTGTCTTGAAGTCTCACCTTCATCAACCTCTAATCTATGTTGTGGATTCAAGACTTAAATTTGGACTATTACACAGCTTCAGATAATTATACTCATGTGCTTCTGGATCATATAGTTTCAGTTCCATAAGGACCTTTTTATTCCCTGTGAGTATATACTCGTATACATATATGTAAACATAAATACTTTATAAAAGATTTAAATAGCTGAGTGTGGTGGTGATTTTTATGTCAACTTGACATAAAATGGAGTCATTTTGGGAAAAAAGAACCTCAACTGAAAAAATGACATTACTAGGTTTGCCTGTAGGCAAGCTGATGGTGAATTTTCTTGATTGGCATTTGATGTGTGAGGGCACAGCTTACTGGGGGCATTGGCCTCTCAAGGTTGATGGTCCTGGGTGCTTTAAGAAAGCAAGCTGAGCAATCCGTGGGCAGCAAGCCAGTAAACAGTGCTCCTCCATGACCTCTATATCAGTTCCTGTCTACAGGTTCCCACCCGGTTTGAGTTCCTGCCCTGATTTCCCTCAGTGATGGACTGAGACCTGGAAGTATAAGACAAAATAAACCCTTTCCTCATCAACTGTTTATGTCATGGTTTATGTCACAACACTAGAAACCCTAACGAATTCCCTTCAAATCTGGACAGTTATACTGACAGGAATATATCACCAAGACAGAGCATACTCAGATAATTAGTGGTAGCTAAGATCACCATTAATAAATATAATTTATAACCATGGGAACATATTAGGATTTGCTCAAAGAGATTGTTCAATCATTTTAAAAAAGGTTTTGAACTGTACTTCTAACAGAATGTCACGGATTTCAGGATTTGTAAATAAAACGAATGGTTAGATACTAAACAAAATGTACCTCTAGAATTATACAAATTTAACTTTGAATGATCTGCCCTCTCAAACTGTAGTGTTTGGGTAGTATTTATCACTAATAGTGTACAAAGCCCAAAAGTTTACTTGAAATATTTTTATATTTGGAAGAATTTTAGTTTTTGTGGCAGAGGACAATGATTAAAAATAATCTGTCAGAAGATAAAACAATTTTTCTTATATACGAATCACAGATCCAGGGAAGTCAAAATTTTGAAAATACCCAATGTTGTCTAATCCATCTTTTAAAAGAAATCTTCAAGAATCTAAAGGAAAGGGTCTTGTTTCTTGCTCCATTCATTTTTAAAGGCCCTTTGTATTTATCTTTCCCTTTTTTGAACTATGCTAGGCAAATTATAATTTCCATTCTACAGAAATCATTCAAAAGGCCACAAGTTAGAGTGGCAGTGTTCTATTAAAATGTGAAAAGGGAAATGTAAATCAAGAAAAATGTTCCAATGTAAGAAATTCAGAAACTTTATATTACATGGTAGTATAAATTATCCCAAATATGGAATAAAATTAGCAAATGTAAACAAAGGAAGTTTAGATAACAAATCAGTCATCCAGTCCTGCTTGACTGCAAATGTATATGGAGATTAGGAAGTAAACACACTGCTGAAAATGAGAAGAACCACATTAGAGTGAACTTGTTTGCTGTCTTTCTAGGTCAAAGCCAAATCACCAGCCCAGCCATCCATCTCCTGTTACAGGACGAACTTCCACTCTTCTGTTTCTACAACTCCTATTCAACTTCAGTGACTACAATCTTCTCAAAACACATGCCAGTAAAAACATTTTAATAGACACAATTCTCAGGCAATTAACCCTGAACTTTAAATAATCTGTTTATAATTTATCTTCCGTATAATTTTCCTTGCATTGGTGGTGTTTTTCTTTCTTCCTTATATTTAGTTATCTAACACACCTATTATTATTTAATATGTCTTATATTGTCTGAACAATTTTTCTTGTAATATTTTCCAGTTCTACTTACCATTTCCACGCATAATGGTATAATCACTTACCAAAGGTTTAAATATTTTCTAAATACTTTTTTCTTTTTGTTATGTTTATTATATTTTAAAATATTTTTTTAAAAATCTTAAACAATCTATTTTGTCACACTCTTTTCCCTTCCCCAAGTCCTCCCAGATCCTTCCCACCTCCCTGCATATTCAACTTTATGTTCCTTCCCTCTCTTAAAAAGAAAATAAAATAAATGCCAAAGATATAAAAAAACCAAACTATAATAACACAAAGCACACGTGCACCCGTGCACACTCACGCGTGCATGCACACACACACACACACACATACAAACATACAAAAGCCATGGAGTCTGGCTTGCATTGTTCAACTATTCCTGGTATAATGAAACCTGACCTGGAGTTAGATATACCCAGTATCAGTCCATTGGAGAAAATTGGTTTTACTTTTCCCAATATGGAATCAATTGCAAATAGCTTCACAGTTAAGAAGTATGACTTTGTGCCTGCTTCCCCTTCTCCATGCGGAGATTTTGCACCTTGAATGTGCACAGGTCTTATGTGTGCTATCACATTATCTGTGAGCTCATATAGGCATTAGCCCTGTTGTGCCTGGGGGGTCTCTTTGAAGTCATCCATGACCTCTGGTTCTTTCAATCTTTCTATGTCCACATAGTTCCCTCAGCATTGAAGGGAGTAATTTGATAAAGACATTCCGCTTACGGATGAATGCTCAAAGGTTGCTCACTGTCAGCCATTGTCCAGTTATGAGTCTCTGTGTTAGTTATTATCTTCTGCAAAGAAGAAGCTTCTCGGATGAAGGCTGAGCTATACACATAATCTGTGGATGTAGCAATATGCATTAGGAGTCATTTCATTTCTGTGTCAATTGAGCAGAATAATAAGTTTTCCCTGAATGCCCATGAACTATCTAGTCTCAGGCTCTTGGCTTCTTCAGTTGGGTGTGGTTATCATCTTATGGAGTGGGACTTAAATCCAATCAGAAAGTGGTCAGTTATTCCCATAATATTTGTACCACTATTGTACCAGTAAATATGTAGGAAGATGTCTGTTGTAGCTTTCAAGGTTCATAACTGGTTGACTTTTTTCTTTTCTCTTCTGATAATGTTCAGAATACTTTCCAGTACTGTGAATGCTAATCAGTAGGGGTGAAGTTTCTCATTGGGTACCCACTCAATTTCTCACCTTCAATAACATAAGTGGTATCTTCAGCAATAGGGCCTTTCCATCATATTGTTGAGGGTAACTGATTACATTGGGAACAGTCTGTAATGTATGGGGGTCATCTATGAAATGTCTTTACAATGACACAATAATATATTCTCTCATACTATATTTGAAAACCAGCTGAGTCACCACAAATCAATCCTTCTGTATCATTCACTAATACTGTTTTCTCCATCATAGCTTTATATTTTAGCTATAAATATGAAAGTGTTAACCCTACTAATATTTGCACTAATGGTTATAAGCAAGTATAAAACATTACCTTTTATTTCTCCCATGAGCTTTGTAATGGACAGGTTGAGTATTACCTTATGTTAATAGAGAGTTTATTAATTGTTCTTATAACCTAGAAACATTGAACAGAAAGTGTGATGTGTGATAAGACACACACACACATATGTACACAGATGCTGGTATTATAGACAGTAAATGGTGGAATTCATCATTAACTATAGTATAACTAGCCTCTAGCCTCTACAACTTCCTCAACCTTTTAGAGCTTGTTTACATACAGGTAAAATACATTTACAATTACATCCAATTCAGAAGATTTCTGTGTATAATGCTATGTAGGCTTAGGCATATTCAGCTTAGGACTCACAGGCCATGAGGCCTAACACTAAATAATACACTTTCTTAAGCTATTATGAGAATTTTAGTTAAAAATTTTTTGTAACTTGATCACACAGGTCTTAAGAATGAACTATGCAGAACAACATATTGCAGTGTCAAAAGTTTGGACATACCTTTAAGTGCCTGGCACAATTAGCAACTAATAAAGATCAGTTGCTATTATTATTATGATTATTTTAATATGATTACTATTTAAAATAAATCACTATGAAAACAAAAAGCTAAAAAGAAAGCCCCATTTTCCAAATATGTGATAAAATGTGGAAATATATATATATGTGAATGTAAATGTGATATTTTTTAAAAAATGTATGCTGATGGAAACCCACAGCAGGCCTTACAATGTTGTAACAGTGAACCATTGAAATACATTCTCGCTCATCCCACTGAAGTTCTATATTAAGAGGTAAATATCCCTTGCTACTAATTTTATAAAAAATTATAGTTGAATATTACTCAGGCAGCAAAGCAGTAGAGATGCCACTTTCAAATTTCTAAAATCATTTTATTTTCTAGCAATAATACTTAGGCATACAGCTGTCCCCTAAATCTATTTTTCCAGGGAGACAAACAGCCTTGTTATCTAACAAATGACAAGTTTTAGTTATTATTATCTTATACACCACTAAATCCCACTGGGTTTGGCTCCTGGGGACTTCCAAAGTAAGTCTTGGGCATCTACTTTTATGTATACTGGCCATAAAAAAAATCCTTTATAGTCCTATTGGAAAGTTTCCCACAGTGAGTCTTTCTGGTACCTTCTACAATTCCTAAAATTAAGGGCTCCTCCTTCCTAATGAGATTTTTATGGCATAAAATAAAAAATAAAATGAAGATTATTAGACAGATAAAAACTTCTTGAACTGCAAAAATTTCTCTCATATGGTAATTTGGTAATTATGAACTGCTCGAGGTATGAATCATCTTTTCCCCCTTTCTCTATTTTAATACTTTGCATCCGTAGGAAGTTCTGAACTGAAAAGTGCTTACGCTTTATCTCTCCTCCCTACTGCTCTCCAGCCTTCCTCCCACTGCTCACAGACTCAACTCGATTTTCTTGTAGATTTTTTCTTTTAAGGTGACTTTACCGTACCTCTTCTGGAGCAAAGCAAATCTCCCCAAGCCTAAGCAGCAGCATTCAAAAGGAGATAATTACTTTTGACCCTAGTATTATCTAAACATATATAACACTAAGTGAAAAAAGACTTGATGCTCAGCAAAGATTTCCCACTTACATATCATGATGTAGACATGACTTCGTCCTTCTTTTCATTGGTTCCCCCCTGCATCTGATTAAATTTACTCCAAAAAAAGAATTTTCATGTAGCTAACATCACCACAAGCACAGTGGCACTGGAAAACACTATTTTAAAAATTAAAGTTTTGCAATTCAGTGACATTCAAATGCTTTACCCAGTTGTTCACAATTAACTCTTCTTGAACTTGTCTCACAGTGTTTCCTAAAATAAAAGTCCAGGAAACCTTGTCTTATCCTCACCCTATTTAAAGTTCTAGCCTAGAGGTACATTATTTCAATTTCGAGGCATTTGTGACATAAAGACTATTTTAGCCTTGATAGCCGTCCACAAGCTATAAAGAATATGAAAGCGTCTTTCCTGCGAACAACCAACCCAAACTAGATAATGGAGATCTCTTTATGCTAACATCGGTAGCAAGAAAAGAGTGGAAAATGGACGAAACACACAGACAGGTATAGGAAAAAACATGTTCTCCAGCTTCAAAGATATAAATTACTTCTTTTGAAGAGCCAGAGATATTTGAGGCTATAAATTACATTGTCAAATTAGATAGAAATCTTCAATATATCTGTTAGTTGCAAAATCATGCAGAGTGCTTTGCACTCAATATTGAGAGAGATTGTATCTATCACCTGTGTCATGGAATAGACAGATGTGATGTGATAGCGTTTCCAAGCATGTGTGATAGGCCTGCACCTGGGATAAGAGGTTCAGCTTTGCGCTTGTTTAGTACTCAAAAGAACTACATAAACTGAAGCGTTCAGAAGAGGCAAACAGATAAAACGATGAGTGGAGGACTGAAGACCAAAGGAGCACATTTGAAATTTCTAAATAAGACCTCAAGGGAGAAATTGTTAAGGAAATAGAAATCAGTATGAGTAAACTTTCAATATCATATTTACCAGAGAAAAGAAATGACTATAAAATTAATATGTAGTATTTGGGACCTAAATAATGAGGTGAAATTATGAATAAAACTATTATCTAGAAAACCGGTGCAGACAAAATAAGTGATCATCAAATTCTGTTCAAAGCAAAATCCAGAGATCTGCACTATCAACATCACAGAGACCTGCAAACTTTCAAGTCCCAGTCCAGAGACCCTGACAACATCTTACAAGCTCCCCAGAATAACATTACATCTTGAAAAATTCTGTTATCATTGCAAAGAATATGTTTGTAGGAAGAAAGGTCTTTCAATTTTGTCTTATTCTAGTAAGAAGAATGGAAAATTGATGGAAATGGAGCTCACCATACCAAACAAAATAGGAGAATTCATAAACTTTGTGTGTTTTCTTTCACTTGTGGAGCCTAGGTTCTATATGGCTCCTTAAAGTCATTTAGGTGTGTGCATGACATGAGTGCAGAAGAAGGATTCTCTGAGAGAGGGAAGAAGACCAGTTGGAAGAAAAAAGGAGAAGAACGAGGATTGAGTGTGGGCAAGAACATGGTACAGCTGACTGAAAGTATCTCTGGCACGCACCACTGGGTACACCGAATATATGCTGTTGACTGAGGTTCTGTCCCGCCCGGTACCTGCAGTTGTTAAGTCCCAAAGAAATCACGCAGAAGTCTATATTATTTAAAAACTGATTGGCCTGTTAGCTCAGGCTTTTTATAATTTTTTCTTACATCTTATATGGTGCCAATGTGGACAGTTAAATCCACTTAAAACTGGAGAGAGTCTGGGAAATAATTCTAGTCAGAAAAGAATAGAGTTAAGCACGGTTAATTGGTAGCAGCATTTTCTCCAGTGGGCTCTGCTTTCTAGAAGCAAGCGCTCTCATTTGAGAGAGGCTTCCTGACTCAGCTTTAGCTGCAAAACTTTGTAGCTCTTTTAAGAGGTCCTGCCATGAAACACTTAAATAATGTTGATGAAAAGCTGACTGGTGGTGGCAGGGACCTTGAAATGCCATAGAATTGTGGGAATAAACATGGCTTTGGCCAGCACCTCTGCTATGAGCCTAGACTCTCAGAAAAAAAATCTAAGGAATGGGCTGGATCCAGCTGTCAAAAATGCAGCTTTAGTTCTAGTCATATCACTTAGCAAATTAAAGACTCATGTGATCAGAAAAGAGAGATACAGTAAAGATAGTTTCAAACAAAAACCCTCTAAATAATTTACAGAGTGTTTAAAAATATATGTAGGCTTGTGAGAGAAAAGAAAAAGGATAAATTCCTTAAAAGAAAAAAAAAGAGAGAATAGTTGGGTGTGGTGGTACACACCTTTAATCCCAACACTTGAGAAGCAAAGGCAGGCAGATCTCTGTGAGTTCAAGAACATCCAAAGATACACAGAGAAATCCTGTCTCAAAAAGCCAAAAGTAAAAAATAAAAATAAAAGAAATAGAGTTTAAAATAAAGCTACATAAAGATGAAAAATACACAGAGAATCTGGATACTGTATGTTATTGTGTTGTCTTTAAATTGTTTATAACTGAGGAAGGAGCAAAAGCTGCTAAAAGATTTTATTACAAACGCTGCTGGATTAATCATATATATATATATATATATATATATATATATATATATATATATATTCTGAAAGTGCTTTGACTTTAAAATTTAAGTCAAAAGACATGTTACTTTGGAGAAGTTTTGCTTTTGTTTCCACAGGAAATAAGGAACTATGGATTCATTCTGCATTAAAAAAAATCAGGTTTGACCAAGGAAGACCCTCTGAGAAATCTCCAATAGAAAGAATGGCCCAGATGTCTGAGTTCTACTTCCAGAACAGTTAAAAGGCTGCTGCCTAGATGATTAAACCTCACAGGATACTACAGTCAGAACTTGATCATAATTCTAAATTTTCTTTAGGTCCTCATAAGATTATTAGTGCCCCCAATCAGCAAGAAGTATCCTGAAAAATAATGCCAACATTCCCAAAAAATGGATTATAGATGTTTTTCTTTGTTTAGAATGTTGGTTACAAGTTGTTCTGGATAATGGTCAGTAGAAAAGTGAAACAAAGGAGTTTCGATTCAGAGCTCTTCTTTAAAAATGGGGGGGGGAGGCTGTGGGATAATGGTCTGTACCCTGTCACTTGTATTTTAAATAAATACTGACTGGCTAGTAGGCAGGAAGGAAGTATAGGTGGAGCAATTAGAACAGGAGAATTCTGGGAAGAGGAAAGCTCAGTCTGCAGTCATCACCGAGACACAGAAGGAACCAGACATAGAGCAAGAATGATGTGACTGCCTCACCAAAAAAGGTAACAAGCTACATGGCTAATATGGACAAGAATAATGGGCTAGCTAATATAGGTT
Source organism: Neodon shergylaensis (assembly GCA_025134845.1). NCBI lineage: Eukaryota > Metazoa > Chordata > Mammalia > Rodentia > Cricetidae > Neodon > Neodon shergylaensis. The sequence goes on along the minus strand of JABTXL010020138.1, from coordinate 7,495,659 downwards.
ATGAGTTAATAAGAAGCCTGAGCTAATAGGTCAATCAGTTTATAATTAATGTAGATCTCTGTGTGTTTATTTGGGACTAAATGGCTGCGGGACTGGGCGGGACAGACATATCAGTCAACAATATGCCAATAAAAATTAGAATAAAAATAGTGATTATGATCTAAAGGTCAGTAAGAGGAAGTTTCCATCTTTTATTCATGGATTTTAATTATTATATCCTGGATACTTTAATTATTTCCTTGGAGTAGTTAAATATTATTTTTGCTATTATTGCATGACTTAGACAATGTCCCCTTGTGTTACACCTATGAGAGACTCCAAAGTGATGAAGGAACACATGCTTAAGTCTTTGGAGTAGGGAAGTTAGGATACCATTGTATCAATTCTTTTGCACTCATGAATGCCACCTATCGTTCGGAGTATAGACCATGCAATATTAGATTTGGTACAAGTTCCAAAAATATGTACAACTGTAGAAGGAGCTGCGGGCAGGCCTGCTTTTTGTCCCGCCCAGCTCCCACACAGCTAGCTTTATACCCGAAATAACAACACACAAACTGTATTCATATAAACACTGCCTGGCCCATTATATCTAGCCTCTTCTTGGCTAACTCTCATATCTTGCTTAACCCACTTCTAATAATCTGTGTAGCACCACGAGGTGGTGTCTTACCAGGAAAGATTCAGCATGTCTGACCTGGTGGCTCGCTCCATCACGTCTGACCAGAGAGGAGAGGTATGGCATCTGGCTCACTTCCCTTCTTCCCAGCATTCTGTTCTGTCTACTCCACCCACCTAAGGGCTGGCCTATCAAATGGGCCAAGGCGATTTCTTTATTAACCAATGAAAGTAACTCCTCCGTCATACAACAGCTCTCAGAAGACATTAATCCCTGAAAAATCTACAAGGTATAATTTTGAGCTATTTTTGATGCCTTCTAATAGAACCCAGAGTGCAATCTTTAGTATAAGATGTATGCATGAATACAGCGCCAACTGCTCAGAAGATTCACTCAGGAGCTGAGAGGAGGAATTCAAGATCAGCCTGGGTAAATTAAGTAAGTCCATGCTTCTAAAACATTAAATAATTAAGACCTACTTCAAAAACTGTGATTTCTTTTGATTGAGGCACCAAAATCAATGAGGTTTTAAACACGCCAGAATTCTCTAATATATTTTATGATTGATCCAAAGAAGTGTGAAAAAGGTTATTTTATAAATAAAGGAAGAAGTGAATGGCAGGACAACAGCTTATTTATTAAATGACACAGTCAGTGAAGAGGGACTGAATTCTCAGGCCAAATATCACAAAAAGACTGGCTCACTGAGAGAGGAAGAAAGACATTTTCACTATGTGAAATTTAAAGACCATGAAATGAGCTTTAACTTCTTTGCATTCTGATCTCTAGTCTTCAAAGAACCCGTGTTCTTCCTTTGCTTGTTTTCACCTCTTTCTCCTTCACTGGACAGTCAATTCCATGTCAACATCACTTGATTTCACCTTGCAACTTGCAAATAATAGCCATGTAGCAACTATTCTATGGGTTTGATTAGACTTTCCTAATGCTTCATAATATTTTTGGCATAATTGGCCTCTTTTCAAACTTACTATGTTTTATTTCTTCTTTTTTTTCTTCAGCATCTTCTACATATCTTTGTTCTGAGTACAATGTCAGAATAAAGAGAATTGGGGAGATGCATGAAAATTTCTCCCAGAGAAAATTCCTCCCAGACTTTGAATGGATGGAAGAATTCTTTGATATTGAATAAATCAGAGACTTAATATCATCTTAAGTTGGTGGAAAGCTTTCAGTCACAGCATCTGGCTCTGAAGAATCCTTAGTCTGTCTTTCAACCCTTTTGAAGAAGTCCTCTGGATACAGGTGGGATTTTGTCTACAAATTACTTTTTTATTTATCTCCACTGAAAACTTTTATAGGGAGGCCTTGGCAAACTTGGCCCTCCTAAAGGAGTCTGCTCTGAGCTTTTTCTTTTGATTTGATGGGAGTACTTTTCATTTATTCCTCTTTTTGTGAGGAACTTAGATGATCAGGTTTCAGTTCAATAGATAAACCAGCTGTCACTCAGACTTACCATCAAGAGATGCAAAATACAACTCCATCTGTTTCAAGGTGGTAGAGATCTGGAGGTTCCAGATAACTAAGCCCCTGAGGACATCAGAAGGATACTCTCAAAGGAGCAATCCCCTAGCAGGTGGTTGGTTTCATCCAGTTGTTTACATCTTACACAACAGATTCCTGCAATTTCCTCTTTATGCTAAGTTTAGTCATTGACATTGAAAAAGTATGAGGATAAATCAGGAAAAGAGAAGTGAGAAATAAAAACTTTAAGAAGAAAAAAATAGGTGCCATGCTAGTCAATTTTCCCTTAGGAATCATATATGCTTTAATGCCTTTAGGATTTAAAGATGCAGAGAATTAAACAAGGGTATAAGAATGCTCTTTAAAAACAGAAGTTACAGTAGTCTTGGTTGGTATATGTAGAAGGGGATATGATGTCATATTTTAATTCAGTACAAAATAAGTTTTTAAAAAAGAAAATATGTTACTATATTAGAAGTACAAAGGAATTGAAATTATAAATAAAGCAAAACCCTACTGCACTCTGAGCTTAGCCTCAGGATTTTCCACTGAGTTAGTGTAGACATAAGGCTGCATCTTTTCCCTACATACACACACACACACACACACACACACACACACACACACACACACACACGTTGTGCTAAGGATACAAAGTTACTAGCTTGAAGCCAATAAAGACAGGTGGAGAATTTCTCCCCAGAAAAAGTGGAACAAAAAGTAGGCAAGATTTAATTCTGTGCAGTTCTGTGTATTCTTAGCTTATTCTTCCATCCCAGCATGAGACAAAACAATACTTCTCTTTAAAGATTTTATCTTTACTTCCTTCAGCTGAAACTATGAATACCAGAATACTGTTCACTCCTCTAAATCACCGCTGTCTTATAGATTCCATGGGATGAAACTCAATATCATACCAGCTTTTCTGAAAAGGCAGCTTTAACAAAACAGAAAAGTAACTACAACCTTCTAGGTTTACTGTAGGATTCACTCTCAAAAGACTAAAGTTGGTTGCTTGAGGATTAAAATCGACTGAGGGACTTGCTAGAAATAGTTTCTGCCTTTCCTTTATGACCTACTTGCCACCAAACCTGATCACATCCCAGCAAGTTGGGAATAACAAGGAAATTATTCCATCAATAACTTACCTTTATTTTCATTTCCTCAAGTCTTACTTATTCATTAAGCAAGCATAAAAATACTTAGAGACAAAAAGATAGATTTGGGAGACAGGGAGATGGTACAATGGGTAAGAGCACCTGCTGGGCAGGCACATGAACTCAAACTCCCAGAGAATTAAAAGTCGGGCATTCCCACACGTAGACTTAATACCCCAGCATTGTAGAAGGCGAATGTACAAGGATCAATGAGGCCCGATGGCTAATAGTCTAACTCTAGGTTAATTGAGAATTAGGCAAAGAATACAAAAGCACACATATGACTGGGTATATGCATCTATACAGACATTTATAAACACACCACACATGCACACACACACACACACATGCACAAAACACTTAGGTTAAAATGATGACTTCACTCTAATAGTAGCAGAGAACATTGCTGATTTTAAAATAAGTGAATAAAAATTTCTCACCCACCAACAATATAATAACACTTCTTATTTTTGCCACATTTTATACAGGAAAGAAAGAAAGAATGGGAAGGAAGAAAGGCAAGGAGGAAGGGAGGGAGTGAGGGAAGGAGGGAGGGAAGGGAAGGGCAGGGCAGGGCTACTTCTTGGCTGAAAAATAATTTAAAAGGAAAGCACAAAACAAACCGTTAACTGAACTCTTCCCACCTTCGACTGGTGCAGGTTTTGGGGACATCTGTTGCACATCAGTGCTAACAAGGATGGTCATCACCATAAAGCCAGCGCACACTCTTTTGTTTACAGCTTGGCAGTGCTCATTTCCCCCTGCAATGCTTGAGCAACTTACAATGTACAAGAAATTAATTATTTTAGGCAAATTGGCCCCACAGTATTAGAAGAGAACTCCCCTGATTCACGACATCAAAGATGGAAAAATCCATGCTTTTAGTAACCAAGAGAAGCAACGATGGGTTTTCTTATTAACATCTATATTGAGCTTGTTTTTATTTTTTTCTCTTTTCTGATATTTATTTTCCTAAAACAAATAAGACATGCACATGGTAACTAACTTAAGATGCATGCCCATTCATATCAGGAAGTGATTTAAGGCTTCTTAGATCTTCAATTTATTATGTTTTAGTCTTTTATCAAAATTTATTAACAATTCTGTTTAGGGAATTACTTAATATTGAGCTATGAAAAAGATTTTAATTAGATTATATTTTGGTTAGAAATGAATAATAAATATTAGAAAATGACAGTTACAGATTTTTTTAGTTTATAACTAATTTTAAAAACAAAATATTTAAAAAACCACTAAAGACTGACGTTTACAAAAAAATCTTTAACTTATAAATCAAGACAGGAATATAGCTATAAATAGAAACTGGTTTTTGTGAACCAGATAAAAATCTACAAAATAATAAGTTATGAAAAAGTCTATGTGTTGATGATATAATTGAGAATGTGTTCTTCCTTGTATAAGTTACCCATTATGAATAAGTACTTCTGTTTCCCATGTTCCTGTGAGACATCTCAGGTCAAATGTCATCTCTGGCCTCAAAATGGCCTTTTAAAATCGTGTCTCTCCTTCCTCTAAAAGCAGGTGCATGAAATAAACCAGCAGGCAGTCAAACTTGAAATTACATTCGTGTGTCCTAAATCATGACATTCAGTCTTGAAGAGAAAGAAGAAAGCACAGATGTCTTCTCACCAAAAGATCCATCTCTGTGGAGAAAAGAAAAGGAGGGGGGTGGACAGGAAATCTCGGAGACACAACACATTCCTGTTTGCTCGGCTGAGCACTTCCACAGACGTCCTTTGTATCAGGCAGAATGGAGACCAGACTTCCACAAGTGGTCAGGCCAGGGCCGGTGCTGCTCCTTCCCAGCAGCTCTCGGTGTTCATCCTGCTCTCCTTAAATGACAAAATATAAAGACAGTTTTATGCCTTATTATTATGAACCTTATATTCTGGTGTGCTATTCGGAAAGGAAGAAGAAATGTCAAGACAAGCATCTGGACCACTTTGAGACTGTTGCCTTGAAAACAGTATCCGTGTACACTCACTGATCCCTCAATTGTTTTATATTCTCACATGTAATCAGAAAATTCCCCAGAAGGAACATTTTAAGGAAAGTTATTTATGTCTGGAAATGAAACCTGAACACTAAGATTAAATAGTGCTGTACACCTGCATTTTTCTTCTGTCTTCAAATGTGAATATCAGGATGTTTCCCAAATTACACTATTGGACTATGCTTTATTTTAGTTCTTATAATTTAGATACGTATTTTAGCATTTTGATAATACAGAAAAAAAATGAAAGAATTTTTTTACATAACCCATCTCTAAAATAATAATAATATTAGCAATATAATAATAGAGTGTAGCACACACTTATAAGCCAGTACTTGAGAAGTTAAGGAAGTGTGATTTTGTTGTAATAAGAGCAGCGGGGCTGCGTCCCCAGCACCCCGGCCACCTGGATAGCTTATGCCCCGAAATAACAACACACAAACTGTATTCATTTAAACACTGCTTGGCCCATTTCTATCTAGCCTCTTCTCGGCTAACTCTCACACCTGGACTAGCCCATTTCCTATATTCTGTGTAGCACCCAAAGGTGCGCTTACTGGGAAGTTTCTAGCCTACGTCCATCCTGGGTCGGAGCTTCATCGATCGCATCTGCCCTGAGAGGAGCTGCGTGATGTCTCTGAGAGGAGCTATGGAGTCTGTCTGAGGAGTCTTACCTCACTTCCTCTTCCTCCCAGCATTCTGTTCTGTTTACTCTTCCCACCTATGTTTTAACCTATCAGGGCCAAGCAGTTTCTTTATTGCTTAACCAATGAAATCAACAGATTGATATATGACACTCCCACATCATGATTTGCTTTTCTTTCCTTTTTTTTTGGGGGGGGGGGGAGAAGCATTTCAAGACAAGTTTACTTTGTGTAACTTTGGAGTCTGTCGTGGAACTTGCTCTGTCGTCCAGGCTGGCCTCGAATTCACAAAGATCCATCTGCCTCTGCCTCCCTAGTGTTGGGATTGAAGGTGTGTGCCACCACAGCCCTACTCAAGGCAGGTTGATCTAAAGTGCACAGCCAGCTTGGGTTCTATATACTGCCCTCTCACACACACATTGGCACATACATATGCACACACACATAAATATATCATAGAAAGTAAAGCCTCTTACCTACATCTATGCAATCTGAAAGGTTACAATTCACTGCTAACCCCCCCCCCCCACACACACACTTTTTTGCTTTTTTCAAGATAGGGTTTCTTTGTGTAGCCCTGGCTGTTCTGTAACTAACTCTGTAGACCAGGCTGGCCTCAAACTTATGGAGATCTGCCTGCCTCTGTCTCCCAAGTGCTGGGATTAAAAGGTGTGTGCCACTATCACCCAGCTTCCTTGCTAGCCTTTGATTCTTGACGTTCCTCCCATGATGCGTGTCTGTATGATATGTTCTTTCATATGTTCATGTATACACACATTAATACAGCAATACACATGTTACAAAATGTTATTTTTATACAGCCTAGAATATTTAATAAATATCCTAATAAGATATTTGTATAAAACTATTCTTCAACAATAATATTCAACAAGATTTGAATTCCTATTAACTTACTACAGGGTTCTGGTCAGTAGGCTTTCTATTTCTGGAATTGGAAAAAATAAGAAATTTGACAACAGACACAAAGGCAAAGCAGTCAAAACTTAAGCAGAACAGAGTTATGCCTCAAGGGCCTTGCTAGCTGGCATTACCAGCAGGGTTCATAGAAAAGCCTCCTTTCTTAATCCATCCCCATGAAGAAGAGACTTTGCCACTTAGTACAACCTAAACAAATGTTCTCATGAATAGTATGCTTAGGTAACATTCTAAGAAGGAACACGTATCTTGTTATGCATCTTACTAAACCTTGTCAGATAACGGAAAGATCCCCTCTCAGATTGCTGTGTTCAATGGTACTTCACATTCTTTTCTCAAAACCTTAAAAAAGTGATGTGTTAAAAAAAAATCTTACATTTTGATTTCCCTTATTTTTTCAAAAGTACACAAGTAAACTAATCTGTCGTACAATTGAATACAACTTAGGGACAAAAGGAAAAACACGTGTTGGCAAGGCAAGCAGTTCAAGTTGCTGAACAACAAAAGAAGATAGCTTAAAAAGGCCACAGACTCTATGATCCCAACCATGTATCATTCTGGAAGTGGCTAAAATATAGGAGAACTTAAATAATAACTTAGCTAGCAAAAGTTCAGAAGAACAGGGGAAGGGTGTGTTAATAAGTACAGTAACATAGGGTATTTTAGAGGTGATGACCAATTCTGTATAATGCTATAACGGCAGAATTATAAGAGTGTGCATTTGCCAAAACCTACAGGATACAACCTAAAGTGGTGTGTTCTAGTTGGCAACAAACCATCTAGACTGGTTTTCAGTTCAATAGCTGTACCACACAAATAGTGCAAGGTGATGATGTGAAAGATTTTGACAGAGAACTAACAAAGAATCTGTGGTTTTCTTTTACTGTCTTGTTTCTTCTTCTCCTCCTCCATTTGCCCCCCCCCATGACTGTCTGTCTGTTTGTCTGTCTATAGCTGAGTACTGACCTCAATGTTTTGTACATACCAGACAAGAACTACACACCCTTTTGTTAGATTTTTGAGACAGGATCTCACTATATTATTAATGCCAGGCATCAAAGCCCTGTATCCCAGGGAAACCTTAAACTCCCCATTCCCCTGCCTTAGCCTCTTAGACCAGAAATTACAGGCTACTGACTCAAGGTCTACCTTTGTGCTTCCATTTTATTTGTAAAACTAAAGTTGTTCTGGAAAAGAAAGTTTATTAATTTTAAAGAAAGAAAACAAACTGCAAGGTGAAAGGCTGAATTCTGCCAGCATATTGCTCACTATGATTAATGACAATATAGCAATATAATTCTTTTCAAGTAAACTATTAACGTGTTTACTATCAAGTTTTCTATATTAATTTATTGAGAGTTGTCTAAGGAGTAAACGAGAGGCTTCGTGCATGCTACACATGTGTTACATCTCAGTCGCACAAAAATGGTTCACTAAATAGTTCCCAGTTGGGTTATCTTTTAAAAGAAAGAATAGAAGATAATTACATAAACCATTGCACAAACTGTCAAAGTTTGGAATGCTGTGAAGAAAGAAGTAGTAACTCTGCCTAAATGGAGATGCTCAAGTCAGGATGATTTCTCATTCCAGGTCTTTAGAACTCGGCATTGGCCTGGCCTACTTACTATGTAAACATTAAGCCAGACTGTCCACTTCAAAGTCTGCTAGTTGCAAGAGAAAGGAAAAAAGGGAAAAAAAATCAGCACTTCAGGCATACTGTGCATTGTTAAGGTCTTTGCTGCTCGAGGGTTAGTGTTGAAACCGGCACTGTAATGACCAGCCGAGGCATGTCTAAGCTGGTGTCAGGAAGACACAGCCAGATTTTTACATTCACTGTTACATAAATAAACATCAGAGGAGATGAGAGCCAGAGGAAAGGTAGTGGGGCAGAAAGTGCAGCACTGGCTGCATTTCAATTTAAATGAGCTGTCAAGCCAGAGATTGGGTCAGTCCTGTGCTCAGATGCAAATTTGAGAAAATATTCCCTACTACAAACCCTCAGGATACCCTTCTCACAGTTTCCTGCAAGTGGAGGAACTAACTATAAAGAACACTTTAAAACACATCTTCCCATTTATCTTTTCTGTAAAATAATGTTCAGTATTCTGAAGGCTGATTTTTACAGAATCACCTTTATCACCCAGTACTTCATGTTACACCTAGCTGTTGTGAACAAGATGGGAAAAAATATTTTTAATTAAGAAAGAAAACCACAATAAGATTAGAAAATGTTGGTGCAAATAAGAACTACATTAGTATCGTGCAACCTCAGCAATTGGACATGAGTCTCAGACACATGTGAGCAAGTCAAGATGAGTAGATACCTTCCTGGTTACAACAGCAGGAATTCCTAACCTGCTGTTTATTGACCTGGGAAAACTCCACTTGCCTGGCATTTTGGAATCACTGTGAAAATATTGCTATGGTCTGGATGTGACCCCCAGAATTCAAGAGCAGAAACTTGATCTCCAACGTTTTGGTGTTGGGAGGTGGGGAAATGGTGTTTATGTTGTGAAAGCAAAGTACTTTGTGAACAGATTAATATTATGGGTAATAATGACTCTCAGTCCACTTCGTCCCTTGTGGTATTTTCTCTCTGTTTTCCACCACGCAGTGACAGAAGAAGGCCTTTGCCACATGCTGACACCTTAACATATATCCTACTCACCAGAGCTGTGAAGGCAGAAGTCACAAAATAATCCCACACCAGTTCAGAATTATTAATGATAAAGGGTTATTTATTTAGGGGTAGACTCATCATGATCCTCTGCTGGAACGGGGAACAGCAACTGAATCCCGCAGCCAGAAAAGAGAGCTGGAAGCAAGAGAGAAGCCGTGGAGCAGCCGGATAGATGCTGAGAACTTTAGCCTGTAAGCCACAGCCACATGGTGATACACAGATTACTAGAAATGAGTTAAATTAAGATGTAAGAGTTAGCCAATAAGAAGCTAGAGCTAATGGGCCAAGCAGTGATTTCATTAATACAGTTTCTATGTGATTATTTCAGGTCTGAGCTAGCTGGGCTTTTGGGCACCAACAAGCATCTTCTCACTACATTTGGCGCGGCGGTGGACTAAATCCATGTAAAACCAAAAAAAAAAAAAGCTCTAGACACACAAAAAAAACAAAGTTTAGCCTCAATTTTTTTCAGCTGGCGGTGTGCTGCAGCTCTCTTGAGGGAGGTTTTTCTGATTCACTGGTAGCAGAAAAAAGCCACGCCTTTTTAAAAAGACAGCTTCCTGGGCCATGCTGCCAGTGCAAACTCTGACTATGGAACATTTGGATGGTATGTGTGGGCTTGGGTTTTGTGTGCCCACTCAGAGTTGGGAGGAAAGACCAGCTCAGCATCCCTCACCTGGGCAGGTGGCAGGATCAGGTCTACTAGGTGTGCATAAGTAGGAGAGCATGGCAGATTCCTGCTGCCAAACACAGAGATGCATTTCAGATGAATAGGCATTCTTCAAACCTTTCAAAGACTACAGAATAGGACATTTAAAATGTTTTAATAACTTGGGACTTTTCATGGCAATGAGACACATCTGCTTCTGGCAGCACCAATAGCTTCAAGAAGATGATGGGCATCAAAGAGGCTCCTCATGGAGTTGGCTGACCATTTGGTAAGAAACTGCTCTTGCCTGGACTGCTTGATGAACTGGACATGCAGGACCCACAGAGAAATGACTGCTGAACTTGCCTAAAGGTGAGAGCATCCTTCAGGGTTTCTGCTTCATGAAAGAGTCTGCTAGACATTCTGCAGGACACAGAAGAAAGTATTGGCAAACTGCCAATATAAGTGGAACTGTCTTTGAAATTTCCTACTTCATGGAAAAGTCTGCTGAATACTTTGGGCCTGTAGGCTGAAGATGGATGCCCCAAAAATACAAAATAACTTTGAGTGACTGTCCAGGCAGTAAGATGTCTCTGTCAATTCTAGAGTTCTGAAAGTTGCTTACAATGTACTTCCTGTTTACTTAGGTAATATTATATTTTTCTGGAGTCTTTGATGGAGTTGAAGAATAGTTATAGTTAGAGTTTTCCTTTGTTATGATAAAAGATAAAGTACATTTATGTTGCAAGATACCACCTGTTTGTCCCAGTTTCCCAGAACCAAAGTAATCACTCAGAAATTGTATTAATTAAATCACTGTTTGGCCCATTAACCCTAACTTCATATTGGCTAACTCCTACATCTTAATTTAACCCATCTCCATTCATCTCTGCAATACCATGAGGTCATGGCCTACAAGCAAAGTTTTAGCACATCTATCTCTGGTAGCGGCTCCATGCTTCTCTCCTCCACCTTCCTTCTCCCAGCATTCAGTCTAGTTTTCCCCACCTACTTAAGTTCTGTGCTATCAACAGGCCAAGACAATTTCTTGATTCATTAACGAATAAAAGCAACACATAGACAGAAGGACCTCCCACATCAGATATAAATATTGCAACTGTAATTATTACTTGACACCTGTTTGTGATTTTAATATGTTAAAGCTAAAGTCTCCATTTTTGTTTAAACAGAAAAGAAGAAATGGTGTGGGAGGTCCTTCTGAATATGTGTTGCTTTTATTGGTTAAGGAATAAAGAAACTGCCTTTGCCTGGTAAAATAGAACTTAGGTAGGCGGGGAAGACTAAAGTGAATGCTGGGAGAAAGAAGGGCAGAGTAAGGGAGAAACCACGGAGCCATCAGAGATAGATGCTGAGAATTTTAGCCTGTAAGCCACAGCCACATGGAAAATCACAGATTAATAGAAACGGATTAAATTAAGATGTAAGAGTTAACCAATAAGAAGCTAGAGCTAATGGGCCAAGCAGTGATTTAATTAATACAGTTTCTGTGTGATTATTTCAGGTCTAAGCTAGCTGGGTGACCGGGAACCAACAAGCAGCCTTCCACTACAGAGCTGGGATCCAATAAATTCTGTTTATTACAAATCACCCTATCTCAACTATCCTATCACAATAGCAGAAAACAAAGAAAGATGAACCAGTAGTATAGAAAAATTTTAAGATGTGTTCTTGCAATTACACACTAAAATATCAATGTAGACATTAAAGAGCACTCTGAACGCTTTTGTTTATAATCCACATGCATTTTATTATTTATATAACCTCAATGGAACTATATTTTTAAAAATCTACTCAGGCCAAGTAGTGGCGGTTCACACCTTTAATCCCAGTACTTGGGAGGCAGAGGCAGGCAGATCTCTGTGAGTTTGAGCCAGCATGGTCTACAAAGTGAGTTCAAGGACAGTCAGAGCTGTTATACAGAGAAATCCTGTACTGAAAAACTATTTTAAAAAATCTACTCAGTGCTAGCATAGATTTTAGAGACCATTCTAAATCTTACCAGATCCTTTTCCATGAACAGGACTATTCATTATTTGAAGAAGAAAACCCTGTGTCATTGGCTACGTCCTGTACATTGTAAGAAGTATGAATCATTACTTGATTCTACCTACTAGATGCATTACCACTTTGCTGTAACAACTAAAATTCTTATAAGACACTTAGCAATGTCCCTTTGAGAAGCAACATCTCTTTGTATTTATGCTGTAAAACTCTGTGTTAAACTGTCCCCAGGAATCCCCCTGCACCTAGAATCTATTTGAAAGAACTGAGTGATAGGAAAATTGCTATTAATGAAGATTCCAATTAAACATTTATAACCTGAGCTGCACTTACATTGAGATGATTTTCATGGCATTTGAATCACTGTCCCTCATTATTCAGTGCCCTCCACTTCCACCTAGAAACAAGCCATTAATCTGCGATACTCAACTAAAGGCAAGAGCTTCCCAAATTAGTTCTTTTTTTTTAACTTCTCCACAAAGGTAAGAGTGATTCCTCTCCCAAGTCCTTTCCTCTTCTTTCCTCCCTCCCATTACTCTTTATTTCCTTTTTTTTTTTAAAGATTTTCTATGTGTACATATGTTAGGGTGTCCAAAAAGGCCATTGGTTTCCTGGAGCTGCACTTAACAGGCTGTTGTTAGCCACTGAATCAGGGAATTAAGAACTGAACTCAAGTCCTGTGCAAGAGCAAAAAGCATATTTAACTGATGAGCTTGTCTCTTTAGCTCTACTTCTCCAAATTCAATTACTAAAAACATATTTCACAAACCACCATGCTCAGTGCTCCTCTAAGTTGAAGCATAAAGTACTAAAGACCAAGATTAAAAGTCAAACCTCCCTCATGCATTTTATATTCTTCAACAAAGGTAGGGCATGGCAGTCCTAAAAGACAGTAATAATAATGGTAAAGACTAAGAAAAGAATCAAGTGGAAAGAGTAAATTGTTATTTTTAAAACCCTCGAGGACTCACAGAGCAGATAGTATCTGACTACAGGCAGGAAGAGTCAGGGGTGAGGAGGTGGTGAACCTGGTGGAAAGTCGTGTCAGAATGGGGACAGCAAGTTGTTGATTCAGCACTTGAGGTATGCTTGATGTTCATCATGGACAGACAATTTAAAGAAACATATTTCAGAGCTAGAGTTGGGTGGAACTCTTGCCTAATACATTCAGAGCCCTGGGTCCACAACAAGAAAGGAAAGAAGAGACAAAGAAACAAAGAGAAACAGAAGCCTTCATTCTAAATGTGTGCTCTACCTCTAAAACTGAGTTTTGAAAATGTCTAAACCTGAATTTTGTGTGTGGTATGGAATTCCCTATATTTACTAACCTGTCAGTAAGTCTATTTACATATGTATTTAAAGAAAATATATATTAAAGCAAACCAAAATAGATTCAATATGAATATGGCATTAAGTCTAAGTTTTGTGAAAGTTTATTTTCTTTCTTTTTTCTTACTAAAACTAATAAAAACCCTTAGGTGTTGCCACCTGTGATCTTTCTAACATCCTCCTGGGTCACTCAGCTTTGCTGAGGGACTTTGTATCTGGCTGCTAAACAGAAACACCGCCTAGTTAAGTGTGGGCTGTTTATTCTTTGTCACAAAGGCCTTAATGATATCTATTGAAAACCCACAGCCTCATCTTCTGTGATACAATGTTCTCACCCCAGGACAGCATTGTTTCTGAGGTGATTTGCTGTCATTATGTACATCTCTCTCTCCCTTTCTCCATCTCCTTCCCCTCCCATCCCTCCTCCTCTCTCTCAGACCCTATGTCCCTTTTTCCCTCTGTTTCTCTGTTGCATGCGTCATTTACCGTTCTGGTGTTGCCTCTGAATGATGGCTGAGGCAGAAGCAGCCACTGCCATATGTATCCCATATGATATGGTTCCTATTCTTTATATGGCACCAGTCCACAGAACTGTTTCTCAGCAAATTAAAAATCCCAGAAAAAAAATGCTACACTCAGCCTGAAATACTTCTGAAAGAAAAGATTTGAAAAGATTCAGCTTCAGCTTCTGTGATGGAATCTTGGAGAGAGGAGTCGTAGCGATGGCTAATGGCCTGGGGCAGGGCTGGCCAGGGGTCAGGAGAGTCCTCTCTGTGACCTGGTGGTAAGATTTGACAGGAGCTCCAATCTTCATCATCTGCAGTGATGCCTGTAGAGATAAGCAGGCTCAAACTTCAACCACATGCACTCCAGTTCTCTGCTCCTCTCTTTCTTGTTCTGAGATCAAGGAGGCATCTTGATAATGCACACAAGACTTCCAGTCTCTAGAGTCCAGCAGGACAAAACAAGATAACTATTACAGTTACTATAATTGTCTAGATCTTAGTATTCATTCAATAAGAAAACTTCTCAAGCATATGAAGAAATTAAATGTTTGCCCATTGTGAAACGCTAAGCTGAGATAAGAAACCAATCATCCTAATTTGCAGCACAATGATAAATACTTTCATTTTAAAGAAAAATAAACTTCAAGGTGACAAGTATAGTTTAGACACTCCTGTAATCTACAACGTGCAATGCATTATCCCTCTACATAGTCTCTTGATAGTATAGAGCAGTTATAAAATGTGATTCTCAACTGTATACGACCTCCATCAGGTTTGAAGGGGAAGATCTTTGTTCTACGTGAAACACTGAAAAAATCATTGTGCGTGTGTATGTTGTGTGTGTGTGTGTGTGTGTTTATGTGGAGACCAGATATACAAAACCACAATGAAGAATAGAGAATCACTAGAGCCTTTTGAATGAAGGACTAACAAATGTGGGTTATATTTTCACTGGACCACCACCTATGCATATGCTAATAAGGAAAAGATGAAGAAATGGATCATAGTTAAGTGGGTACCATGAGGTACTGAGGATGAACTTATGACTTAAACTATTAAACTGTTAAGGATTAAACTACTCCAAACGTATTTTGAAGACACTGATGATAGATCCAAAGTGAAAGCTGCACGCTAAAGAAGGTTCGAGGATGACATCAAGGTTAACTGAGAAAACGTAACACCTGAGATTTATTCTAGTTGATACTAAATCACTAATCACCTGCCAAAGTCCACATTTCCAATATGCATATCATCATTATAATGTTTTACTGTATAAATAAGTACAAAAAGGGACCCCCTTATATCACAGCAAGTACATAGACACAAGGAGATATAGTGAAGATCATACCCAGAGGGGAAGTTTATGATAAAAAATCATAACAGTTGATCTTTGCTGCTAAATTTGATTTTACACATTACCATTCTAGGCCAGCTGAAACATCCAGCCAAAATTACTATTTCATTTGTAATTATTTATCCACAGGTTAAAAACCCACTGAATATCTCCCATAATTCCATAGCTATGCTTAGCCTTTATTAACACAACAGATATCACTGAGTGTTTGTGTACAAAATCATAACGTAAAGAAACAAACAAAACACCCCACTAGACTACCTCTAAAACAAAGGATAACACTAAGGAGAACTCAAGTCGTATATAGCAAACAACTCTTTTACTTTATTTCTTGTCCCAAGTCAGACAGATAATATGTGCAAAATAAAATCATGGCCAAAGTGACTTATACTTATTAGATGCTCACAAAAGATTTCACAGGGGTACATTTGAAAATGTTCCAGAAGAGCAAATTGTGCACCTTCAGTCCTTGCTGGCTGAGATAAGCATTTCAAAAACATCATATAGCGTCACATCACTCTATCCCTTACCTTGGTGAGATGACTTATTGCAGTCAATCTGGTGATATCATTTCTGCTACTGCAGAAGTCATTTTGAAGCAGTTTAATTGATATGAGCCATGGAAATATGGCCACTGGTTTTCCTTTCTTGCTAACAAATACATATGTTTCTTGTTGACTAAAATATTACCAAATTCTCTTTCTTCCCATCAGTGCAGGCTGTTCTAATAGAACTCAGTGATGTCATGTTTTTGAATTTGAACAATGCTGACAGCGCTGAGATGCAGGACATCACTGGATCAGCTGGAATATGAACATTACTTTTGCTTGCCTCACATACTGCTGGGTTTTCATGACACACTTGGGATCATGATGAATTCTTTCCACCTCTTCTAGCAGATGAAGCCAGAAAATGACAAAAAAAACAACAAATACAAGGGTATAATTTTATTTTACATTTTAAAAAAGACCTGCCCAATAACTGTTTCGAAAGATTTCTCACACAGGCCGCTGTTCTCCAGAGGTTGACTTAGTTATCCATGCTGCTGTATCTCCTATCTTCATCTCCTTCAAGGGCTTTGTGCTGATTGGTTCTGAAGAGGGCACATAATCTACTCACCAGTTATTGGCCTGAATCAATCATGGGGCTCGACAAGAAAATTAGAAAAATTCCAAACACATATTTCCATGTATTTGTAAAGGAGAGTCAAACAAGGGTATAAGAAGTATATTTACATAATCTCTTTGGCTACTAGGATAAATTAAGCTAAAACATTGTAGTGATGAGGCGAGCAGGCCTGCTTTTCATCCCGCCCGGCTCTCGCACGGCTAGCTTAACCAGAATAATTACACGGAAACTGTATTCATTTAAACACTGCCTGGCCCATTAGTTCCAGCCTCTTATTGGCTAATTCTCACATCTTGCTTTAACCCATATTTAGTAATCTGTATAGCACCAAGAGGTGGTGGCTTACCGGGAAAGATCCTAACCTGCATCCATCTTGGGTCGGAGAATCATGGCGTCTGCCTGACTCTGCTTTCTTCCTCTCAGAATTCTGTTCTGTCTACTCCACCCACCTAAGGGCTGGCCTATCAAAAGGCCAAGGCAGTTTCTTTATTAACCAGTGCAAGTAACACATAGACAGAAGACCCTCCTACATCAAAACATAAACTCCCCAGCAGGTCAATCAATAAGTACTAGTCATATTTTATATAATAGTACCACATTAAAGGTTTTGATAAGTAGTATAAAGAACAGAAGAATATTAAAATACCTAGATGGATTGGGGAAGTAGAGCGGTAATGAC
>JABTXL010020138.1:7448569-7478450 GCA_025134845.1 Neodon shergylaensis | reverse complement strand
ACACACACACACAGAGATACATAAACACACACACACAAACACACACGTAATTTTATTTTTTTTAAAAGAAGATCTTGCTTGTTAAAAGAAACCACATACGAATGTTTTAAAAAGTTATTCAGTGAGCTAAGTAATTGTACATTGAGTTGTGATAATTTATGCTAAAATAAATGTCTAAGAGGGAAGAAATAAGAAACAACTCCAACCGAAGTGATTCCTGGAAAGGGAAATTTGTCTTCACAATTAGAATAAGACCTGTCTTCACAAGTCCCTGGGTTCAATTAACAGTGGCACAAAAAAAATATTTTTAAGAAAGAAATGACGGAAATGGAAGAGAAAGGAGATCTGTGTCGTGATCTGTCATGTTTTGAATGTCTGCTCTAAAGCTCTTGCTAAAGTTAAGCAGCAATGGTCCTGAGGAGTGAGATCTTTAAAGGACAAGGTCGTGAGAACTCCACCTCCATGAATGGATGAATCCCACCACTACAGGCTATTGTAAGAGAGATTGATTTAAAGGGGCCTGGGTTTGCCTTCACACATGACAGAGCTGAAGAACAATCTGTTGAATGGCAACATCAGTGAGCTAAAACATGAGCATAGAAAATAGACTCTTATGAAATTGCCTGCAGAATCACATGGCTTTTATTCTAAGAGCCCAGCTGAACTGCAAACCTTTACGAGTGTGTGAAATGCCTCCCTGTGCTGTCTGATTTCACTATCTACGTAATTGCTGGCATCACTCTCATCTTTCCTACTTCCCCAGCCCCCACCCCATCCCACCCCAGCCAAGTGGCTCACTTGATCCATGGTTTTTTAATAGAATCAGCTTGGAAAACATAGAACAGTTTTACCTACCTCTTCTGTTGTGGAAGGAGTATGAAAATCCACACCAACTTGGTTCTTGTCATCCCTTAGTGTAGACAATTTTGTTTGTTGTTTGATTGATTGGTTGGGTTTTTTTCAAGATAGGGTTTCTCTGTGTAGTCCTGGCTGTCTTGGAAATTGCTCAGTAGTCCAGGCTGTCCTCAAACTCAGAGAGCCACCTGCCTCTACCTCTTGAATGCTGGGATTAAAGGCATGGACCATCACCGCCAGGCAGGGTAGACAGCTTTATTCCCAGAATTAAAGGCATGCACCAGCACCACCAGGCAGGGTAGACAGCCTTATTCCTGGAATTAAAGGCATGCACCACCACCACCACCAAGCAGGGTAGACAGTTTTATTTAAACTTTATGCATGGTAATATTTAGGTTTAGTGAGATTAAACTACTTTTTCCAAGGTAAAATTGGCTAAATTCTTATATTAGGTGTCTTTCAAATTTATATGTATCTGACTCTAAAACTCATCATCTTTTTAACTTTTAAATTTCCAAAAAAGTCAGGCTATAAAGGATCCCAATCTTGTTCCAAAATTTTTATCATGTGATCTTCATTTTGAATTTTAAAGTAGCTAATTTTCCTAATGGAGACTTTCCTAATGTCTCCGTACCATATGGTGGTACTGAGCTACAGTCGTTCACAGACCACATTAGGGAAGCTCGAACATAATTCACTATGCACTTGTCAACATTAACCCCACTCTGGTACTCTGCAAGAAATTAAGCTAAGACCACCCAATGTGTTAAACTGAGCCTAAAGTGTTTTTGACCTCAGCAACATACCAATACCCATAAGGTAAAACATGCTTTGTTCTGTTCTCATCCTGCTGGACAATGCTGTTCCTTTGGAATCCATTGAAAAACACACATTTTAAAAGCATCTGCCCATATTGCTATGCAACAACAGTTCTCAATAGACCATGTTTAAGATGAATGGAAATGCAGGATGTGTCTATCACATGGAGTCAGACACTAGAGATTAATGAGAACAGATGTTCCCAGGAGTTGTGGGGAAGAAACAATGGAAAGCTTCTCTGCTCTTCCTATTGATTTTCCCTGCCTCTTGTTTTCTCAAACACACTGCATAATACAATAAAGTACACAAGTAAAACTGCTCCATACAACTCAGAATGTGTTATATCCACGTTGCGAGGTGACCACAGAAGCAATTTGTGACTGTGACAGGAATTTCAAAAACCTTTCTTAGTTCAAGAAGTAAATAAACAACATACAAATACATATGAACTAAAGAGAACTTAAGAGATGATCCACATCATAAAAAAATACTTCTATTTAAGGGAAAGTGGACCAGTATTGAAAACAGAACCACAAATGAATCTGAATTTTGAGGTAAAGTGGAAAATGATCACCTCTAGCCCAGAGCGCTGTTTGCATTTCCCACAGACCTGCCTTGTTAATGCTTTTATAGGCAACCTTGCTCTCAAGATGATGGCTGATTCTGAAATCCCCAGTGAGAAGCATCTCACTTCGAAAGCCTATTTCCATCCACAGCAAAGTGATAGTCAAAGGGCTGAGTCAGGGAAGCCATCAGAACTAGCCTTTCTGTCCCCTGCACACCTCAGAAGTCCAAAGAAAGACCAAGTGTATGTGAGGGAAATGTAATTACCCCCTCATCATCTGAAATCCCTCCGTGGTAATCACCAGGAAGCTGCTGGGAGAAAGAGCATTTAATCTAAATGTAAAGCAGAAAGTACTCTCGGCCTTCCAGAGTTCAGTCTACTGATGGAAAACATGTCATCTTCTTGCTTTTTTCCTTCCTGAGGATGAGTCGGGGTGTTCAGCTCTGAAATTCATCAGCACACCCCTGCTTTCACCTCCTCACAAACAGATAAGAAGCCTGTAATTTTGTCTCAGAATGAACACCCTGCAGACACAATGATTTGTGGCAGATAATGCAATTGATTCCAACAGGGAGATGTGAGATCATAGGTGATGTGAGCAATCAGTCTGTAAAATAAAATCTCTTCAGGTACAGACAAGGCACAGCTCAGGCATAGGACACTCATACCACAGGTACCCGCTCTAACGACTGCCTCTTGATAAAATTGTAGTGACACTGGGCCTAGGAAAAGAACACATTTTAAGGGTGATTAACTAGGGGAGAGGGACTTGTATTTCAAACAACTGTTGTAAGACTCTGCTCTGTAACAATACTAGAAAATAAATATTTTCTAGAGACTTCTTATATAAACTGTTGCTTTACCTCCATGCTATGAGAATTAATCCCTTAAAACTCTTCAATATTTTCACTCCTCTCCATAATAACTAACAATTTTTTGGAAGAAAAAGAGCTGTTTCCAAGTCTTGATGCTCCCTTCCATGGATCTGCAATGATACCAAAAGTCTGGCTCTTCTACCTGTTCAGGACTTTTGATTAGTATAATTGGAGGTTCAGTTTGGTCTTTCTCCCAGGACTAAACTTATAGAAAACTTACTGTTTTATTTTTATTCTTCTGGGATTCTTATCTGACCCAGATGCTCAAAGTTCAAGAGATTACCCTTTGACCGAAGAATGTAATATATTAATGCAGGAATATTTCTCTCTCCCTGTATACCTCTATCATCTCGACATGTCTTCATCTGTAAGTATCCTATTCTCCCACCTCACAAGTTTACCCTCACGCAGCAGGAATTCTCTGCATTGTCTGTGTCATCAGGCTCATCAAATGTAACATGCCAAAATGCATTCTAAAAACTTATGTCTATATGCATAGATTTGTGCTGCTCTTAACTTTGATCAGAGAAACATTTTATTTGTGGGTAATAACGTAGAGACTCATGACTGGTCAAAATGCTGAGTATAAATAACTGAGTGTTTAGCCATGAAGGGTCATCTTTATTAATCTGTCCTCATCCATGTCTCAGGGAACTTCGCAGTCCCAGGAAAAGAATGGGAAGAATGCAATAGCTGACAGATGGAAAGGAGGTCATGGGAGAAGACATGACATCAACTCACAGCAGCTAGTCTCACCTGCCCACAACCTGCATGAACACAAGCCAATTAAAATTCCAGCATCAGTAGGGAAGGGCCATCCAAGACCTAAGACCCATTAGAAGAGTTACTGGCAATTGAAGACCACTGAAGGGGGGAAACATCACTTTCTTTTGCAGATGTGGGCGATGGTAAATCATTTATGCCTCAATTGAAGGCCATATGCCAATGTGCTTGAGGACAGAACAAAATAGACTCAGAGTTATTAACAACAAAAACAAATAAAAAGAGGACATGGAGCTGAGGGACTATGGATGAGAGTACGAAAAGATATTGGAAGAAAGCAGTAAAAAGTGGGTACAGGCAATATAATTGCATAAATGTGTGGAACATTCAAAGACTAAAATACTCTTTAAAAAGGAGTTCTTTTGGTTATCACACTAAGCTACATTGTACAACTTAACATTATAGATAATGTAAGAAATGTTTAGACATGATTTCCAGTCTCATTACCCAATTCATTGTCCTTTCAAAACTAATAATTTTTATTGAAACTCAGAAATTTCATTTGTAATTTTGTACATTTGTAAAATTCCAAACATTAAAACCACATATGTAACACACAGAGACACACACACAGAGAGAAAGGGAGATAGAGAGAGAGGAGATGAAATTTGAGATTTTGGTTAATGATACCTTTTATGTATATTCACATACATTAACCCTCAAGATCTTCTCTGCTTCTCTGGAATTCACACTGAAAGAACCATTTGAGTTGGTTTCGGACTTAGTGACCTTTAAGTGGATTGGCCATTTAATCTGAATCAGAAAATATTTGGAGTGATGTTGGGCAGTGGGAACACTTTGTAGTGATGCTAGAACAAATTGGACCCGGGATGTTCTAGAAAAGAGGCCCTATTTTATTGCACTTATTAAATGACACTTTCCAACCTGAGGATGTATGATTTCTCAACTCTTTGTCTTTTTCCTCCTTTGCTCCTGATGAAATTCTAACACAGTTGCCTAACATAAATGAGAAACTCTATTAACAAAGGTCTTAATTAACTCTTCTATTAGCATATAATTAATTTTACAAAATAATTGGCTTCATTATATTTTCATGCACATATAGAAGTACTTATATCACACAGCTCCACCTGTATTAACTAATAAGCTGTTTAAACAGATTAAAATATCTCAATTGTGTCTATGATCACAGATTTGCCTATGTTCCAGTCTTTTCTCTATGAAAATTCCCTAAAAGTGAGTACTTTACTTGCCCAGGGAAGTATTTAGATGGTTGCAGTCCCCATGTGACCCCAAAATAATTGAGCCCCAAACTTCTTTGTGATCAGCTCTGCCTGGAACGCTTTATTCTGGAGCTGACACAACCGTTGTGGGTGGTATTGAGAACATCTGTCCCCAGGATTCCCAAAGAACAATGTCATGAATCACTACACCCAAAAGACTTCAATTTTACTTGAGGCCTTAAAAGTCCCAGAAGATGTATTAAAGATTCACTTCCAGGATATTTGCAGTAAACAATTAATGTCTCATGACCTAAGACTGACAAGAGTTGTTATGTTACTTTAGGGAAACAAGACAATGGAGCTTCTTGGGACAATTGCTCCCCTCAGAACACTCATTACCGGAAATCTCTAGAGAAGACTGAATCTCATAAAAGTTTTTCTCTGGGTTGGGACTGTTGTTGAAAGATCAAGTGCTCATCTAGTATGTGTGAGGTCCCAGGTTCAAGCCCTGGCACTAAAAGAAAAAATATTTTCCATAAAAGGAGAGGAAACGTTACTGTCTGCTGTCAAATTCCAATCTCTCCTCTAAGAAAAACTACATGTGTTTAAAGAAAAGCTCAGTAAAGGAATTTGTGATATTTGCTTGCTTCTGAGAAAGTTAATATAATCCATGAAAATAATACTTGTAACTCAACTAAAGGTTATGAATCTAAAAATTTTCTTTGTTTGGTTGGTTTTTTGGGGGGAGGGGGTAAGATGCAAATGTCTTGAGTGAGATTATTGTCTTTGTGTTGAGTTTCAAAATTAAAACCAATCAAGAAGACAGATTGCTTAGATTACAAGGCTCTAGCATGGTGTGAAATGAAATAGCAACCTTTTCTTCAAAATCCTTCACCTTGGAACTAGAGAGATGATTCACTGGTTAGCAGCATTTGTTACTCTTGCAGAAGATCCTGGTTCAATTCCCAGCACCTACATAGTAGCTCATAACCATTCATAACATCAGTTCTATGGGATTCAATGTCCTCTGTGATCTCCACTGGCACCAGGCACGTATGAGATACATGGACATACAAGAACACAAAGCACTCAAACACATAAAATAAAAATGAAACTTTAAAAATGTAAATGAAATTATGTTCTGATATAGTTATAAACTGTAAGCAACATCATTTAACCTGTCAAACATTAAATTCTGATGTGATGAACAGCAAAACAAAAAGAAAATAGATGCAAAAATTGCCTCTACTCACTGTTGCCATTTTTCTCACAATTATTTCTCTGGAAAGCACTTTATTTTTAGTCTATTTCTACCACTTCATACTTTCCCTGTCCTTTATAGGTAATTTGTAATCAGAAAGTAAAATGTTTACTACCTTGTTTTTTATGTTAACATTTAGAGTAGTTTCATATTGATATAGCTGTTGTAAAGATACAAAAGTATTTCCAGCATAGCCAGATTTGAGTTTCCTTGTTTTATTATCTTATTTTAACATAGTACATGCAGCATGGCCAGTACATTTGCATATGTGTATATATATGTGTGGATGCACATATATGTGTATATGTGAATGTAGAGGCCAAATGACAACTTCAGATGTCATTCCTCGGGTCTATACACAGTTGTTTGTTCTGTTGTTATTTGTTTATTTAAATGGAGTCTCATGTTCACTGACCTAGAACTCACCAAGTAGACTAGATGGCTGCCCAGTGATCCCGTTTGAAAATGGGAAAGAAAAGATGATACAAGAAAATCAGGATCTGATTACACATCCCCTCACCATTTATTTCCATAAGTCACTCAATCACTTAAGATAGTTCAATTCCATAGATTTTTGTTTTCCATAAACAATGATTCTCTGGACTATCCTTATGCATGAAACCTTTCATGGTGAACTAAGAATTTAAAACAATTAGTCAGTATTTAGGGGGAAACTTAAAAAGGGCAGAGATAACACTGTACTCTATACTACATAGGGAAACTATCTTTAGAGAAAGACAGGGTTAGAATCCCGGAAGTATATATATTATGCAAGTACCTGTGAGATACGGCGGTTTTATTAAGTTAAAATTAGCATTTGATTTTTAAACTTCTATTTGCTTTTCTATTCTTTGAGAATTGTATACATGTACACAAAACATTTGGGTCTAACCACCTCCCTCCAATTTCTTCCAGATATCCTACCATGTCCTCATCTCAGCTTTATATTCACCTTTTTTCTTTATAAACTACTGAATCCAATTAAGCTGCCCATTAATCACACCTGACTTAGTCAGTGTTTTATTGTTGCAGAGACACCATGACAACGGCAACTCTCAAAAAGGAAAATCTTTTGTTATGATGGCTCACATTTCAGAGGTTTAGCCCATTATCATCACAGTGGGATATGGTGGTGTGCAGGCAGATATAGTGCTGGAGAAGTAGCTGAGAGTTCTACATCTGGCACAGGTAACAGGAAGTATTCTGATTCACTGGATATAACTTGAGCATATGTGAGACATCAAAGCCTGCCTCTACAGTGACACACTCCTCCAGTAAGACTACACCCATTCCAACAAGGCCACACTTTCTAGTAGCACCACTCCCTTTGGGGGGCATTTTCTTTCAAACCACCACAGTACCTGTGAACATGAGTGTACAACCATTCATTTGGGGCATGAAAAACCAATGGTAAATCATAACTCCAAAGGAAAGTGACTCTTCCTTCTACAGCAGCCATCAACTGTCAATAATTCAAGGTTAGAGTCTTCATGATCCCTTTCTCATCCATGATGGAATGTTAACTGGCATGATCTTGTATAGGTATTATGTAGGCAACCACAGCTGCTGTGAGTTCATGTACATAACATCCCTGTTATGTCCAGAGGACACTATTTCATAGCAGTCTTTCTGAAACTCTAATTCTCCCAATCTTTCTACCCTGTCTGTCCTATACAATGCTCCCTAAACCCGATGCATTATGTGGTTCAAGTATCCCATTTGGGGTTCAGCATCCTACAGTGATTTATTCTTTGCACTCTAACTAGAGTCCCTGTGTTAGCTGCCATCTATTACAATTAAAAGGTTTTCCTATGAGACATATAAATGTGTTCATCTCTGAATGTATAGTGATATATATTAAGATGATAGCTTGATGTTATCTGAAAGCATTTTACTAACACAATATCAAAATCAAAATTCAAATACAAATTGCATGATATATATACGTAATATTACATATGTAGACTTGAACCTTTAACTTTATCATGTTCAGAACTCTAGCTATAAGCCATAAAAATTCTTCTTGGCATGGCAGGGTTTCTTTTCATATAATTCTAGTGATATGTATGTATATTAAGAGATTCATATAGCTTAGAGGTAAAGAAGTTTTGAGGTTATGGGTTTGATCCCTAGAACTACAAAGAAATAATCAAGACAAAACAAAGGTTGTTATCACCACCATCTTGGCTTTAGCTCTTGATGTTGGTCCTTTCATTTCTAGATTTTTTTCCTCAAATTAACACTCCCAGAACTTTCGTGATGAGACAATCTTCCCAAACTTTACCTTGCAGTCAGGGGACAGGTGGGAAATAAGGAATATTGCCTTTTCCTTTCTTTAGTTACTGGAAAAAAATAAAAACATCGATTTTAATGAAGAATACTGGACAATGACTTGTGGAGCTTTGCTTGGTCTTCCCTAAACTAACTATGAGAGTCTAAGCTGGTTATGCAGCCTCAATGGAAGCTTTTCTGTTTAAAATGTAAGAGTTGAATTAAACGACGAGGTCTCTTGAACTATAGCACGCCAAGAGTCTAACATTTTATCTCCCAAGTTATAGAGATGAAGTAAACAGTATACTTTCTCCAGTCGTTGCTAAGTGAGACAGATTACTCTAATGTGGATCCTATTGTACATAGAATGGATCTACTCATTGCTCCTCTATTCCTGTTTCTATAAAGCACCAATTACAACATAATCCAAAGGATTTCCATCGTTCGGCAACCCAGGATACAGGTTGAGCCTTATCATCAAGACGTCAAATCTCTTCTAGGCTTGGTTTTGAATGCCCATCACCTCAGCTACTTAAACAGCTGAGGCAGTGGAATCTCCAGTTTGAGGACAGCCAGTGCAATGTAAGCTACATAGTATGACTGCCTCAAAACACAACAGAAGACTTTAAATTCTGACAACCCCACCTAGACCCATTTTCTTTTTCTTATGTCTTTCTGAAGATCAATGTGAAACTTGGAGTTCTAATTTTCTAGGGTATTGGTTTCTCAAAAGTGACCCTGATTAACATTAAAGCTCAAAAAATGCTATTTTTGAGATAACACAGTTGCCAAAAATGGTGCATTAGCAAATAATTTTAAATTTTTGAATGATTTTATATTAGGGGTATAGATATTCAGAATTGAGACTTCATCCTGATGGACTGTCCCTGTTATGAGTATAAAATGCCCCTCTCCATCTCTTTTGATTGATTTAAGTTTGAAGTCCACTTTGTTAGAGATTAGTATGGCCACATCTGCTTGTTTCTTAGGTCCATTTGCTTGATAAGCCTTTTCCCAGCCCTTTACTCTGAGTAGGTGCCTGTCTTTGTGGTTGAGGTGTGTTTCTTGTAAACAGCAGAATGTTGGATCCTGTTTACGTATCCAATCTCTTAGCCTGTGCCTTTTTATAGGTGAATTGAGTCCATTGATATTAAGTGATATTAATGACCAGTGGTTGTTAACTCCAGTCATTTTTTTAGTCGTAGAGTTTGTGTGTTTCCCTACCTTAAGTTGTGTTGGTGAAAGGTCTCTAGATGACTGAGTTTCACAGGAGATCGCTTTCTATGCATAACCCCAGCAGCACAGACATTAAGGGCAGCATTGAATAAATGGGACCTACTAAAACTGAGAAGCTTCTGTAAAGCAAAGGACACTGTCACTAAGACAAAAAGGCAACCCACTGACTGGGAGAAGATCTTCACCAACCCCGCAACAGACAAAGGTCTGATCTCCAAAATTTATAGAGAACTCAAGAAACTAGACTTCAAAATGCTAATTAACCCAATTAAAAAATGGGGCATTGAACTGAACAGAGAATTCTCAACAGAAGAAGTTCAAATGGCCAAAAGACACTTAAGGTCATGCTCAACCTCCTTAGCGATTAGGGAGATGCAAATCAAATCAACTTTGAGATATCATCTTACACCTGTCAGAATGGCTAAAATCAAAAACACCAATGATAGCCTTTGCTGGAGAGGCTGTGGAGGAAGGGGTACCCTCATCCATTGCTGGTGGGAATGCAATCTCGTGCAACCACTTTGGAAATCAGTGTTTCGGTTTCTCAGGAAATTCGGGATCAACCTACCCCTGGACCCAGCAATACCACTCTTGGGAATATACCCAAGAGATGCCCCATCACATGACAAAAGCATTTGTTCAACTATGTTCATAGCAGTATTATTTGTAATAGCCAGAACCTGGAAACAACCTAGATGCCCTTCAATGGAAGAATGGATGAAGAAAGTGTGGAATATATACACATTAGAGTACTACGCTGCGGTAAAAAACAATGACTTCTCGAATTTTGCATGCAAATGGATGGAAATAGAAAACACTATCCTGAGTGAGGTATCCCAGACCCAAAAAGAGGAACATGGGATGTACTCACTCATAATTGGTTTTTAGCCATAAATAATGGTCACGGAGTATATAGTGGTGAACCCAAAGAAGCTAAATAAGAAGGTGAACCCAAAGAAAAACATATAATTATCCTCTTGGATACGGGAAGTAGACAAAATTGAGGGGAGAAAATTTGGGACCTTGGGGGTGGGGTGGGATGGGAGTATCGGGGGATGGGGAGAGAAAAGTGAGAAGGGGAGGATGAGGGAAACTTGGGGAAACAGGATGATTGGGATAAAGGAAGGTTGGATAGGGGAGCACAGAAGCACAATTCTTAGTTAAGGGAGCCACCTTAGGGTTGGCAAGAGACTTGAACCTAGAGTGGCTCCCAGGAGCCCAAGGCGAGGTCCCCAGTTAGTTCCTTGGGCAGCTGAGGATAGGGAACCTGAAATGACCCTATCCTACAGCAATGCTGACGAATATCTTGCATATCACCATAGAACCTTCAGCTGGTGATGGATGGAGATAGTCACAGAGACCCACACTGGAGCACCGGACTGAGCTCCCAAGTTCCCAATGAGGAGCGGAAGGAGGGAGAACATGAGCAAGGAAGTCAGGACCACGAGGGGTGCACCCAACCACTGAGACAGTGTGGCTGATCTATTGGGAGCTCACCAAGGCCAGCTGGACTGTGACAGAAGAAGCATGGGATAAAACCAGACTCTCTGAACATGGCAAACAATGGGGGCTGATGAGAAGCCAAGGACAATGGCCCGGGATTTTGATCCTACTTCAAGTTCGGGCTGTGTGGGAGCCTAGCCACCTTGGATGTTCACCTTCCTAGACATGGACAGAGGGGGGAGGGCCTTGGACTTTCCACAGGACAGGGAACCCTGACTGCTCTTTGGACTGGAGAGGGAGGGGGAGAGGAGCGGGGGGGGGGAGGGGGAGAAGGGTGGGACGAGGGGGAGGGAAATGGGAGGCCGGGAGGAGGCGGAAACTTTTTGTTTCTTTTCTTTTTCTCAATAAAAAAAAAAAAGAGAAAAAAAAATTTTTGAATGGTTATATTACTATTTTGATGCCTCAAGAATAGGGAGATGGTGGATTAATTACCTTTTCTGTTGCTGCAATAAAACACCATTAACCAAAAATAACTCAAGTAAGAGTTTATTTTGGGGCTGTGGTTCCATCGGGTAAGAGTTCATCGTGTGGGGAGATATGGCAGTAAGTGGCAGGCATGGTGACCACACGAGGACACTGAGAGCTCACAGTTTCAAATGTAAACATTCAACAGAGAGAGAAAACTGGGACTAGGGTGAGGCTATGAACTCTGAAAATCAATCCTTGGTGACATAATTGTTCCAGTATGTCTGTGTTACTTCAGCCTTCCCAAACAGTGGTAGCAACTGGGAACCAAGTGTCAAACATCTGAGTCCATGGAGAACATTTCTCATTAAATTAAGAGAGGGCTGTTGCATAACCAGGGAACAACGACTATTAACGTCTCAAAATGTGTCATGAACTGATTTTAAATACAAAGCCTCAATGACAGTACAAAGATGTGTGGAGCTATTTGAAGGCAGAAGGCTGGAGAGTGCTGTCACCTGCTTGCCCTACATTTATTTGTCTTTATGAGAGTACCATGAGGGTCCCTTCCATCCTTAATGAACTGCTATGAGCACTCTTGGCCCTACCCAAGAGGGTGAAAGAGGGCGGAAAAGAGCAAGGTAGAAAGCGAACAAACTGCAATAAAAACAGAAGGGTAAAAAGAGATAATCCAGTATTGGCACCACCATAAATGCAGCCTTACAGCCTGCAAAAAATATAAAGGAAAAGAAATCACTAAAGCAATAGTTAGGAAGTCTGCCTGTGAACAGAAACACTTAACTTTTTATCAGCAGTGGATACGCAAGTCCAGAGACAAAGAAGCTTCGTGAGTTGATGGACTAATGCAGATCACCTGAATAAGAAAAGGCACTGGGTGAATTTTGATAGGTGAATTGAAAAATTAAAAGTCAAAATAGTATTGGGTAAAATATAAAACTTTTCTACTTCAAACCCTAAAAAAATGTCATCAAACTATCAAAATGAGTTGGGGATAAATCATGTAGGCAAAGGAAATAAGATTGCTGGGTTTAATATCACTATCAGGAAATTGTGTTTTATTATCTCAGCATTGAACTCTGAGCAACATAAATTTAGAATGAATAAAAATATATCACATATATAATCAAATGATAATGCCAGAGAGTATTCTTTTTTGGTACTTCTTTTTCTCAACCACTTTTTATTGACTCTGTCTTTCACATCATGCAGCTCTATCCCATTCATTTCCCTGTCCTTCCACATCTGCCCTTGCAACCTCCTCCCCAAAATAAAATAAAATCTAAGAGAAAAAAAAAAGAAAAATCAGTCTCATCATGGAAGCTGCAGTGTGACATGGAGTCAGTCACACAGTAAACTCATTTAGCCATCTATCTTTACTTGCAAGTGTTCATTGCAAATATTCATTGGTCTGGTTCGGGGCCTCTGGATTCTGCTACACTAATCGAGGCTGGGCCCTCCTAGGACTGCTCTTGGCTATCCTATAGTTTCCCTGTGTCATGGATACCCTGCAGTTTGGAGTCTGCAGGACCAGTCCCTTCACATGCTCTAGCAGATCATAGATGAGGTGGATGTTGGGGTGAGGTAATTCATAACCTGGTTCTGGATCTGAGTAATTCCAGGGTTGGTCACCCACCAGCTCCCCCTTGTCTTTACCACCAGGGTTAGCTCTCTGACATTATCCTGCCTAGTTACCCCTTGCAGCCATGAACAAAGAGCAGTTCCAATTCTCTTGCTTTCCTGCCCTCAGGGTCAGCTGTCCCACACCTTCACCATCAGGACCAGCTCTACTGTGTTACCAGGCTAGGTATAATGGCGACTCTCCTGAGTGCTGCAGCTGGTGAGGGCCCGGGACAAATCTCCCACTCTTAAGACCTCAGGGCCAGAGCTCTCACGAGCCATAGGCAGTGAGGGTGGGCTAGGGCAGCTCTTCCCCACCCACACCACCACATGGCAAATGTTTTCTCCTCTATTTAATCAACCGGAAATATCATTTGTTGTGGTGAATGAGTCTCCAAGGGATGGTCTGTGAGCGGTCTAACTGGGAACAGAGGTACCCCTGACCTCTGTTAGTTTACTCGGAGCTGACAACATGGCTCTTCACTTAATAGCGTGGGTCTGGGTTTCATGGAAAAGGGAATGGGACACTGCAGACCCTCCTCCCTCTTCTTCCTTCAGCTTTAGACATTGATGCTCCGTTGTCGAGCCATTCCAGACTGGTTCCAGTTCAAGACATTTATCCAACTCATGGCTGTTCAGTCTCTTGTTCCTAGTCTTTGTTCATCTTAATGTTTATCTTAAGCTTTTCCGGCCTGGCCTGCACCGCAGTCTGTTCTGTGAGTTCCAGCTTTACTTATTTCTTAAGGTTAAAACGAAATAGCCTGTCTGTCTCCTGTGATCTCTGCCTTGATTATATCTGCTGTTAGTCCGGGTCGAAATCTGTTCTACCCAAAAATCTCCTGTCTGGCTTGTCCTCATTCATAACTTGAAGCTATCACAGATCTTTTAAAACAGCCCTCTCCTACTCTGCTCCTCTATTTCAAGGTTCATGTCTCCACCTTGTTTCTAAACTTCTGGGCCCCAGCTCATTTGCAGAGCAGAAGCTTCCAAACTCATTGCTCAGAGTATCTGGTTTACAAAGACAAGTTTAGGAAGCTTTCTACAGCTACACCAGGATACCAGAAAGATGCTGCCAATAGCAATTTATAGACAGTACAATATTACATATCAGGATTTGAAAAAAGGTAAAATTTTGTTATGAAAGGCTTGGTTTATTCTCTTTCAGGTCTGTTTCAATGCCTCTTTTAAAGAAGATGTTTTAGTGTTATCTTTATACTGTAAAGATGTTTAAAGGTATAATGACATATTTCAGGGGTAATCATCCAAAAATTGTATTAAATATATGCAGATAGAGTAACACTTATCTGTAGATGGAAGTCATAATAAAAATTACATGTCACATGATAATTCAAATTGATAGATTAATTTAGAAAAATGTACACTGGGAAATTACACAATTATAATTTTTTTAACTTGAAAATAAAAATAACAAATGGTTTAAATAATGACTAGGTAGACTATCCCTTAAAAAATAATTTCAGAGTTTATGGCCAAATCTTATGCAGTACAACCTCTCCAATATAAGTAATATAATTGTATATTTATTTGTTAAGATACATATATTTAAGAGAGAAAACCGAGTAATAAAAATTACAGTGTGTCAAGTGAAACATGTTTGAAATGTACAAACAGATCTATCATCTGTCTTCTATTTTATTAAACACATTCACAAAAACATTCTTGAATACTGGTGAAACATAGTTTAAGTGTTCGCCAGTTATTGTCTTTGAGTGACAATAACAGATTTGCATCATTATTTTTCTTTATGAATCGTGTAGTATTTTGACTCACCTTACGATCTTTCAATACTTGAGTGATAAAACAATATAAAATAAAATAAAAAAAACTTCCGATAATTTCTACATAACCTGTTATAAATTTTTTCTCTCATGTTGATAGTCATGCAACATGGACGTGGACCTACAGAAGTTAATCAGGGAGCTGGAAGGAAACCATCAAGGCCGAGAAGAATCCTGGGTGTTGCCATATATACATATACAAACAAGATATCTAGCAATCGTTTACCCCAAATAATTCTGTAGTGGCATTTGTTTGTATCAATGAACTTAGGATCTAACACCGAATCAGTACTGTTCTGCTGGGTACAAATTTGACCTTGTTGTTCTAATGATAAGCTGTCTGTCCTAAATGATAAACTATAGAGATAAAAAGTGATAAATATGCAATAATTAATTTTTAAATATAACTTCCCAATAACGTATCCAAATAAAATAGCTTCAGTTAAACCTTAATATATTCTTGAGACCTTTTATATGGAAAATCATGACCTATGAAAGTATTTGAACAATTTGATGCATGTATTAGATTTTATTGTTAATTGACAGATTTTTTTAAAACTACAAATCAATTTCTAAGGTTTATGAGTTAGTTTACTTCTTTTAAATTGAAAGAACATGTTAGAAATAAAAGTATATGCCACAGCACCTGGCTTGTTTTATGTCTTGAAGAAGGAGGAGAAACGCCTATAAAATGGATACCATTGTCTGCTAGACTGCTCTAGAGCCGAATTGTTGTGTATGGCAATGACTTATGAACTTTTCATTTATTCATAAATAGTTTTAGTTCTCTACTCAACCTCTACATCCTTTGGTTTTCTTATCTGTGAAATAGGAAGAATAAAATTACAATATTTCTAAAGTATTAGATAAACTAATTTGTATAGTGAATTAAAAAAAAATACCCTAAGCTTACACCATATGCCCAACAAATGCTATCCATTATTAGTGTCTGTATTTGGGAATAAACAATGTTGTATTTCACCTTCTGAAATAGCAAATTAGTGTAAGTCAGAAGCACAGAAGTGAAAGAACGTGAAGCCTAAGGAAAAGCAAAAAATGGTAACAAAGAACTTCAGTTTTGATACTCATGCAAACTATTAATTCATTGAAATAACTAAAATATGCAGGATGATATTTGACAATTGAAATGCATGCTTTAACAGGGAAAAGGGCATGTTGCAAAATTTAAACTTAATTTGCATGCACATAAAACATTTTTTGCACCTATATTGCTTTATCATTTGTTGAAGATCCTGTGTGGAGCATCTCCATTCAGCAGTAAAAGGCAGTGGTTTCTCCATTGTTCCTTTTGTCCTGTCCCATTCTGCATCAATATCCATAGCAAATCAAAGCTCTGCATGAAAACCAGAAGATCTCTTATGTTTACATTCAGGATTTTATATGTTTAGAAATTACTAAAGACTCAATATATCTTTAGTTGATACATAATGCGTCTGTAAATGTTAACTACAATTTAAATTAAAACCAAGAAAGCAAATATATACTCATTCATTTTTAAGCTACCATAATAAACTATGTTACTTTTAATAGCATATTTTATAAAAAAAATCATTGGTTTCAAAATGAATAAAAACTTAGTAAGAAAGTATTATTTGCGTTTTTCACTAGTTTCTTAATTATTTAACTATAGAACTAAACTGTTTAGATGCTCTTCGCTGTTTGTCTGTTTAATCCCTGGAAATCTCCATAGTCCATTTCAAATAAGTATGAAAATGACAAATAACATTTTCTTATTATAATTAAATCATCTAAAACTCTGGTCCCCAGGAGGACCTCTGGATTTACCGTATTCTCAGAGTCCATCTGTTATTTGGCAAGGGTTTGTGCCTCGGTGCTGTGATTCACAGAAGAACAAGCGTGCAAGAAACGCGAGATGGACAAAATCTCTCCAAAAAGTTGCTGCCCTGCTACGGAGATTCAAAGTACACACATTTGAAGTCAAATAACATTTTTGAGGCTAAAATATAATTACATTTCTTCCTTCCCTTTCATTTCCACTCACCGAACCCTCCTTCCGCAGTTGCTTCAAACACATGGATTCTCTCTTCACTAACTGTTATTACATTCGTGTATGTCTTTGCACATACAAATAGCCCTAGATAGAACCTGTTGAATCTGTACACTGTCACTGTATGTATGTGTTCTGGGCTGACCGTTTGGCATTGGACAACCAGTTGGTGTGCTTTTCCCTGGAGGGGACCACCTCTCTTACACTCAGCTTTCCTCGGTTGCTGATAGTTCTTTGTGTAGGGCTGAAGCCTTGTGGGCTTTGCCCCATCCAGTTTTGCACGTATATTGGTGTCAGTCTTGCCCAGCTCACATTGGGCTGGTCAAGTTAGTGAGAATTTATGGGTGTGATTTCTGATGTTACTAAAAGACACCATCACACAGCAAACTCACTGATTGTCTGGCTCTTAGAGTCTTTCTGTCCCCTTTTCCATGATGTTTCCTGAACCTTGGGTTTGGGAGTGTTTTGTAGATATATATAAGGGCCTGGGTCCCCCAACTCTGCATTTTTATTGGTTTTGGTTTTCTTTTTTCTTAATTTATTTTTTCAATTTTATTTTACATTCCAACCACAGTCCTTCCTTCCACCTCTCCTCCCACCCTCTCTTGCCTTCCCCCACCCTACTTCCCATCAACTCTTCCCAAAGGGTAAGGGCTCAGCAAAGTCTGGCACATTAAGTTGGGACAGGACCAAGTATCTCCCCACGACATTAAGGCTGAGTACAATATCCCACCATAGGGAATGGGTCCAAACAAGCTTATGCATGCGCCAGGGATAGATTCTGGTCCTACTGCCAGGAGCCCCTCAGAGTCCACGCTTCACCACTGTCCCCCACATATGGAAAACCTAGTTCTATCCCATGGAGGCTCCACAGCTGTCGGTCTAGGGTTCATGAGTTTCCACGAGCTTGATTCAGCTGTGCAGATTTCTCCATCATGATCTTGACCTCCTTTGTTCAATAGTCCCTCCTCCCTCTCTTCGACTGGATTCCCAGAGCTTGGCCTGGTGCTTGGTTGTGGAACTCTGCATCTGGTTCCATCAGTTAGATGAAGTTAGATGAAGGCTCTATGATGATAGTTGTGATATTCACCAAGCTGATTACAGGGGAAGGCCAATTCGGGCACCCTCTCCACTATTGCTAGGAGTCTTAGTTGAGGTTATCCTTGTGGATTCTTGGGAATTTCCCTAGCACCAGGCTTCTCCCCAACTCCATAATGGCTCTCTCTATCAAGATATCTCTTACATTGCTCTCCCATTCCATCCCTCCCCCCAACCATCCCGTTTCCTCATGTTCTATTCCCCCTTTCCCTCTCCTTTACCACTCCCCTCCTCCAGTTTACCCAGGAGATCTCATCTAATTCCCCTTCCCAGGGGGATTCATGCTTACCTCCTATGGTCCTCCTTGCTACCTAGCTTCTCTGGAGCTGTGGATTGTAATCTAGTTGTCTTTTGCTTTACATCTAATATCCACTTACAAGTAAATACATACCATAATTGTCTTTCTAAGTCAGGGTTACCTCACTGAGAATGGTTTCTTTCTATTTCCATCCATTTGCCTGCAAATTTCATGATTTCAATGTTTTTTTTTACAGTTGAGTAATATCCCATTTTTCTATAGTGATCTCTGTCTATTAAAAGAGAACTATTCTTGATGAGAGGTGAGGACTATACTTATCTGTGTGCATAAGGACACATGTTTATAGAATGTCATTAGAGATTGTATTGGTTTAGTAAATTTGTGGTTATAGACTTGCCTTCAATAACCATGACTTCACTAGCAAATAATATATTCAGACAATTCTTTGCTTCTTAGTGTCATCAGGCTATGCTAATCAGTTTATACACAGAATCATCTTAGCTAAGCTTGCCGACAAAAAAATAAGCATAAAATTTTACTAGTTCAAAGGAGAAAAGACCTCACAGTAACCCAAAAGATGTCAAAAATGGATAAGGGATTTAAACTGAGCCCAGGATAATCGATATAACATAAATAAAAGTTAAATGCTGGGAACGGGGTTCTAAGGTATACCAACAATTTGTGGCTTGTTTATAGCACTATGGGAAAAAACAAAATGGCTGGAGAGTTAAGCATGCATATGACAAAATTACACTAGACTTAATGTGGGAAAAATAAATTTTACAATAGTAGGAAGAAAATGTGCTTTTGAGAATTGAAGTAACATAAAACATATTGAGCATAGAATGCGATTAAAATGAAATTGGAAAGTGAAGATTCAATTGGAAGGTGATACAATAGTACAGGTACAGCGTAGTCATCCAGGAATACTTTCAAGGATTTTAGGTTTCTTGGAATAAAGCTGGATGGTCTAGTCCATCACCAGGTCACCCCACTATGCTAGCACCATTAACCAAGCTCCCTCAGCACACAAAGCTGATAAATATTGGAGAGCATAGATCATATACATCCACATGTGTTTGAAAAACATCGATTCACAAACTATAGAATAGTAGTTTTTAACCTGTGGGTCATGACCCCTTTAGGGGTCTCATATTATATATACTATATGTCATATATTTACATTATAATTCATAGCAGTAACAAATTACATTTATGAAGTAACAAGAAAATAGTTTATGGTTGAGGATCACCACAACGTGAGGACTGCATTAAAGAGTCACAGCATTAGGAAGGTTGAGATTGACTGCTATAGAGGTGCCTGTCCTGTAAGTTCATACTCAAAAGCATCGTTTCTGTCTAAAATGTACATGGCAGTTAATGGTATTATTTTAGTCCTTGCCGGCCTCTACAAGAAAACCATCAGCATCTGTAGGATTTGCACTGTGAATGACTACGCTGTTTCTAAGGATACTATCATTTAAGAAGACTTATCTGACCATTCGATGACTATGGCAGCCAATCCTTTCTGAATCCAAGAACTGATCTAGAAATGGAAAATTAATATTAACATTCAAAACACAGTTCTTAATTGTAATAATGATAAAAATCATTACTATTATTATGTGGTACTTTTTATAATTAAAACTTTATTAAAAATAACTTTCAAACAAAAATATAAATCAGCAAATTTAGCCAGACTCAAGGGCAATATATCTCAATTAACATCCATACAATTAGAATAGCCAGTCTAGAGCTGTGGAGCTTCACATTTGATTTCACATTTTAAGTATTAATTATTTTTGTTTATGCATGTATTCACTACCAGAAAAGCAATAACAGAGTTAAAACTATATAAAGCTCTATATCCTCCTTCAAGAATCATGTGTCTACTACCTAGATTTCATCCATTCTCATCTAATATTTCTTTATCCTTTCTTGTTCTCCTTTCTCCGTGTTATACTATATCCACATGCACACTTTTACATGCACACATGAGGGGGGAGATTGTAGGTATGATACAATTTTTCCCTAAGCAAATAAAACTGATTTTGCCTCTTCCTCTCCCTGTCCTGCTCTCTCTCTCTCTCTCTTTCTCTCTCTCTCTCTCTGCCTCTGCCTCTGCCTCTGCCTTTCCCTGCCCTTTGCTCTCTCTGTCTCTGTGTGTGCCTGTCTCTCTCTCCTCTCTCTTTCTCTGTCTCGCTCTCTCTCGCTCTCTCGAACTAGGACCTCATAATGCTATGATCTATACACCCAGTCCTGTAAAGCTATTTTTTGAGCTTTCCCTCTAACAACCTTTCTTTCCACCCCATCTAAAGAATTGAGCCAGTTACATGGCAGAAAGTTTAAAAACTTTCCTTAGAAGTAATTCTTGTTTTTCTCTTTTAAAGTTATTTTTAAATGCACTATTTAGTGAGTGTCTTGTATTCCAGTAGCTAGAACTGAACACATGCCACTCTTAATTGTAAGAGAGTCTGGATAAATAAACCTTCCACTCTTGAAGCCTTTTAGTGGAGAAAACAGGAAAATAGCTCCTGTGCTAAAAATCAGTCACAGCGCCAGGGTAGTCGCAAGGTATTATGACTTTCTTGAGTCTTGAGAACTTTTGAGTTTGTGGGTCTCCTCTCTAAAATGAAAATATATATAAGGAATATATATATATAATGTATGCAAGAATAGATGCATATAGTGATATCATATTATATAATAAATTGTACAGATAAACAAAATAAACATAAGAAAATAATTTTCAATTGAAAGGTTTACTCTTTTCTTCTCCTTTTGAAAGAAGTTAAAATCTCTATAAATGGATAGTAGGTTATAAGTTTTTTAACCTGATGCTACATTTTCTCTCTCCCTAGACTCCCAGGAATAACTACATTCCCTTGGTCTCCACTCTCCAGTGGTTTTTGCCCTCTTGTCTATTAACTGCATGCCTGTTCTCTGACTTCAAATTTGCATTTCCCCAGAGTGGGAAAGGTTTGTTTCTGTTTTGTACTTTCAACTGTGTAATTATTTCTGCCTTCTTCTCTGAGAATCATCTAGCTCTATCTAAACAGAACGAAAGCTCAACAATCAGGGGTGTTTGCTCTCTGCTTTACTCCTTTCAATGCTGGTTCAGCTCTCTGCTTTACTCCTTTCAACGCTGGTTCAGCTCTCTGCTTTACTCCTTTCAACGCTGGTTCAGCTCTCTGCTTTACTCCTTTCAATGCTGGTTCAATTTCCAATAAGTAGGGCTCCCGAATTCATTAGAAGAGAATCTCTGATCTCAGACCCAGTTATAATAGTTTTGTGATTAATGGATGATTCTTTATTGTAAAGAATTATCTCCCCAATCTTTTCAGACTGGAATCCATTCTCTCTGTATTGACAAACTTCATCTCTTGTTCATGGGTCAGACTGACCTTTGTTGGCATTTAACCATTCTCCCCAATCCTGTTGGCCCAGGCACCAAATATTGCTTGCAGACGTCTGTCACACACTTTCTTGAAAAACTGGTGAATAAGTACTCTTACTTGCATTTGGTTTAATTTTTAAAAACAAAACTTACTAATTTTAAAGAATAAATTTTCCTTTTACTATTCAGTGCCAGATACTCAAAGGATTACAGTTTGACTCCATCCCTCCCTCTGTCCTTTTCCTAACCCCTCCTTCCTTTCTTCCCTTCCTCTATTGCTCTTTTCTGTTCTTCCATTTGGCTCTGTATAGGCAAGCACCAAATTATAAAAGCAGAACAAATGTTTTTCTAAGACCCAGTTATTCTCTCATTAACCTAACCAGAGCCATGAGGCTAAATTTGAATCACTCCTTGGATCTGTGCTATATTTTTCTTGAACAAGCCTGGGCCACAGGTTCATTCTTGAGTCAAAAGAGTAGTGGACTCTTCTATTTTTTTTTATTTTTTTTTTCATTTATTTATTTATTTATTTATTTATTTATTTTAATTAAAGATTTCTGTCCCTTCCCCACCGCCGCCTCCCCTTTCCCACACCCCCCCAATCAAGTCCGCCTCCCTCGTCAGCCCAAAGAGCAGTCAGGGTTCCCTGCCCTGTGGGAAGTCCAAGGACCACCCACCTCCTTCCAGGTCTAGTAAGGTGAGCATCCAAACTGCCTAGGCTCCCACAAAGCCAATAGTTGCAGTAGGATCAAAAACCCATTGCCATTGTTCTTGAAGT
Source organism: Neodon shergylaensis (assembly GCA_025134845.1). NCBI lineage: Eukaryota > Metazoa > Chordata > Mammalia > Rodentia > Cricetidae > Neodon > Neodon shergylaensis. The sequence continues at coordinate 7,455,695 of JABTXL010020138.1, read as the reverse complement.
CTCAGTAGTCCTCATTGTCCGCTATGTTCAGCGAGACCAGTTTTATCCCAGGCTTTTTCAGACCCAGGCCAGCTGGCCTTGGTAAGTTCCCGATAGAACATCGCCATTGTCTCAGTGTGTGGGTGCACCCCTCGCGGTCCTGAGTTCTTGCTCATGCTCTCTCTCCTTCTGTTCCTGATTTGGACCTTGAGATTTCAGTCCGGTGCTCCAATGTGGGTCTTTGTCTCTGTCTCTGTCTCCTTTCATCGCCTGATGAAGGTTAATATTCAGGAGGATGCCTATATGTTTTTCTTTGGGTTCTCCTTCTTATTTAGCTTCTCTAAGAACCTGAATTATAGGCTCAATGTCCTTTATTTATGGCTAGAAACCAAATTTGAGTGAGTACATCCCATGTTCCTCTTTTTGGGTCTGGCTTACCTCACTCAGGATAGTGTTTTCTATTTCCATCCATTTGCCTGCAAACTTCAAGAAGTCCGTGTTTTTTACTGCTGAGTAGTACTCTAATATCTATATATTCCATACTTTCTTCATCCATTCTTCAATTGAAGGGCATCTAGGTTGTTTCCAGGTTCTGGCTATTACAAACAATGCTGCTATGAACATAGTAGAGCATATACTTTTGTTGTACGATAAGGCCTCTCTTGGGTATATTCCCAAGAGTGGTATTGCTGGGTCCAGGAGTAGGTTGATCCCGAATTTCCTGAGAAACCTCCACACTGCTTTCCAGAGTGGTTGCACAAGTTTGCATTCTCACCAGCAATGGATGAGTGTACCCCTTTCTCCACAACCTCTCCAGCAAAGGCTATCATTGGTGTTTTTGATTTTAGCCATCCTGACAGGTGTAAGATGGTATCTTAAAGTTGTCTTGATTTGCATTTCCCCGATCGCTAAGGAAGAGCATGACCTTAGGTGTCTTTTGGCCATTTGAACTTCTTCTGTTGAGAGATCTCTGTTCAGCTCAGTGCCCCATTTTATAATTGGGTTGATTAGCCTTTTACAGTCTAGTTTCTTGAGTTCTTTATATATTTTGGAGATCAGACCTTTGTCAGTTGCGGGGTTGGTGAAGATTTTCTCCCAGTCAGTGGGTTGCCTTTCTGTCTCAGTGACAGTGTCCTTTGCTTTACAGAAGCTTCTCAGTCTCAGGAGGTCCCATTTATTCAATGAGGCCCTTACTGTCTGTGCTGCTGGGGTTATACTAGGAAGTGGTCTCCTGTGCCCACGTGTTGTAGAGTACTTCCCACTTTCTCTTCTATCAGGTTCAGTGTGTTCGGACTGATATTGAGGTCTTTAATCCGCTTGGACTTGAGTTTTGTGCATGGTGATAGATATGGATCTATTTTCATTCTTCTACAGATTGACATCCAGTTTTGCCAGCACAATTTGTTGAAGATGCTCTCTTTTTTCCATTATATACTTTTAGCTCCTTTATCGAAAATCAGGTGCTCATAGGTTTGTGGGTTAAAGTCAGGGTCTTCTATTCGATTCCATTGGTCGACTTCTCTGTTTTTATGCCAATACCACACTGTTTTCAATACTGTAGCTCTGTAATAGAGTTTGAAGTCAGGGATGGTAATGCCTCCAGAAGATCCTTTATTGTATAAGATTGTTTTGGCTATCCTGGGTTTTTTGTTTTTCCATATAAAGTTGATTATTGTCTTCTCCAGATCTGTGAAGAATTTTGATGGGATTTTGATGGGGATTGAATTGAATCTATAGATTGCTTTTGGTATAATTGCCATTTTTACTATGTTGATCCTCCCAATCCAAGAGCAAGGGAGATCCTTCCATTTTCTGGTGTCCTCTTCTATTTCTTTCTTCAAAGACTTAAAGTTCTTGTCAAATAGATCTTTCACTTCCTTGGTCAGGGTTACCCCAAGATATTTTATGCTCTTTGTGGCTATCATGAAAGGTGATGCTTCTCTGATTTCCCTCTCTGTTTCTTTATCCTTAGTGTATAGGAAGGCAACTGATTTTTTGGAGTTGATCTTGTATCCTGCCACATTACTAAAGGTGTTTATCAGCTGTAGGAGTTCTTTGGTAGATTTTTTGGGGTCGCTTATGTATACTATCATATCATCTACAAATAACGAAAGCTTAACTTCTTCCTTTCCAATACGAATCCCCTTGATCCCCTTATGTTGTCTTATTGCTATTGCTAGAACTTCAAGCACTATATTGAAGAGGTATGGAGGAGTGGACATCCTTGTCTTGTTCCTGATTTTAGTGGGATGGTTTTGAGTTTTTCTCCGTTTAATTTAATGTTAGCTGTCGGCTTGCTGTAAATAGCTTTTATTATATTTAGGTATGACCCTTGTATCCCTAGTCTCTCCAATACCTTTATCATAAAGGGGTGTTGAATTTTGTTGAATGCTTTTTCAGCATCTAATGAAATGATCATATGGTTTTTTTCTTTCAGTTTATTTATATGGTGGATTACATTGATAGATTTGCGTATGTTGAACCAGCCCTGCATCTCTGGGATGAAGCCTACTTGATTATAATGGATAATTTTTCTAATGTGTTCTTGAATTCGGTTTGCCAGTATTTTATTGAGAATTTTTGCGTCAATATTCATGAGTGAGATAGGCCTGTAATTCTCTTTCTTGGTTGGGTCTTTGTGTGGTTTTGGTATCAGGGTAACTGTAGCTTCATAAAAGGAATTTGGCAATGACTTTTCTGTTTCTATATTGTGAAATACATTAAGGAGTATAGGTATTAGGTCTTCTTGGAAGTTCTGGTAGAATTCTGCATTGAAGCCATCTGGTCCTGGGCTTTTTTTGGAGGGGAGATTTTTGATAACAGCTTCTAGTTCTTCGCGACTAACGGGTCTATTTAGATTGTTCACCTGGTCTTGGTTTAGCTTTGGTATATGGTACTTATCTAAAAAAAATGTCCATTTCTTTTGCATTTTCCAGTTTTGTGGCATACAGGCTTTTGTAGTAAGATCTAATGATTCTCTGAATTTCCTCTGTGTCTATAGTTATGTCCCCCTTTTCATTTCTGATCTTATTTATTTGAGTGTTCTCTCTCTGTTGTTTAATTAGTTTGGATAGGGGTTTGTCGATCTTGTTAATTTTCTCCAAGAACCAACTTTTTGTTTCATTGATTTTTTTGGACTGTTTTCTGTGTTTCTATTTTGTTGATTTCCGCCCTCAGTTTGATTATTTCCAGTCTTCTACTCCTCCTGGGCACGTCTGCTTCTTTTTTTTTTCTAAAGCTTTCAGGTGTGCTGTTAAGTCCCTGATGTATGCTTTCTCCGTTTTCTTTAAGTGTGCACTTAGTGCTATGAACTTTCCTCTTAGCACTGCTTTCATCGTGTCCCATAGGTTTGAGTATGTTATCTCTTTATTTTCATTAAATTCAAGGAAGACTCTAATTTCTTTCTTAATTTCTTCCTTGACCCAGGTGTGGTTCAGTAGTTGACTGTTCAGTTTCCATGAGTTTGTCGGCTTTCTGGGGGTAGTATTGTTGTTGCCTTCTAACTTTAATCCGTGGTGATCTGATAAGACACAGGTGGACACTGATATTTTTTTGTATCTGTGGAGGTTTCCTTTATTTCTGAGTATGTGGTCAATTTCGAGAAGGTTCCATGAGCTACAGAGAAGAAGGTATATTCTTTCCTATTTGGGTGGAATGATCTACAGATGTCTGTTAAGTCCAATTGCTTCATTACCTCCAATAATTCTCTTAATTCTCTATTAGGTTTCTGTCTGATTGACCTGTCCATTGGAGAGAGAGGTGTATTGAAGTCTCCTACTACTAGTGTGTGTGGTTTAATGTCTGCCTTCATTTCTAGTAATATTTCTTTTAGAGAAGTGGGTGCTTTTGTATTAGGGGCGTAGATATTCAGGATTGATACGTCATCCTGATGAATTGTTCCTGTTATAAGTATAAAGTGTCCATCCCGATCTCTTCTGATTGATTTTAGTTTGAAGTCAGTTTTGTTAGAAATTAATATGTCCACACCTGCTTTTTTCTTAGGACCATTTGCTTGAAAGACCTTTTCCCAACCCTTTACTCTGAGTAGATGCCTGTCTTTGTGGTTGAGATGTGTTTCTTGCAAACAGCAGAATGTTGGATCCTGTTTTCGTATCCAATCTCTTAGTCTGTGCCTTTTTATAGGTGAATTGAGATCATTAATATTAAGTGATAATAATGACCAGTGGTTGTTTACTCCAGTTATTCTTATTGTTTTTGGTATTAGAGTTTGTGTGTCTCCCTTCTTTGAGTTGTGATGATGAAGGGTTGCTAGATGCCTGAGTTGTTGTAGGCAGTGTTGGCAATGTTGGATTCCTTGGGTTGCGATTTTCCTTCTATTACCTTCTGTAGGGCTGGATTTGTGGCTACGTATTGTTTAAATTTGTTCTTATCCTGGAATGTCTTGTTTTCTCTATTGATAGTGAACGATAGCTTGGCTGGGTATAGTAGTTTGGGTTTGCATCCATGGTCTCTTAGCTTCTGCAGTACCTCTATCCAGGACCTTCTGGCTTTCATGGTTTCCATAGAGAAGTCAGGTGTAAGTCTGATCGGTTTACCTTTATAAGTTACTTGGCCTTTTTCCTTTGCAGCTCTTAATATTCTTTCTTTAACCTGTATATTCTGTGTTTTATTATATGGCGAGGGGATGTTTTTCTTTGATCCAGTCTGTTTGGTGTTTTGTATGCTTCTTGAATATTCAAAGGAATATCTTTCTTTATGTTGGGAAAGTTTTCTTCCATAATTTTGTTAAAAATATTTTCTGGGCCTTTGAGCTGTGACTCTTCTCCTTCTTATATTCCTATTATTCTTATGTTTGGTCTTTTTTATTGTGTCCCATATTTCCTGCATGTTTTGTGATGAGAATTTGTTGGTTTTGCTGTTTTCTTTGATCAGTGCGTTTATTTTCTCTATGGTGTCCTCAGAATCTGAGATTCTTTCTTCTATTTCTTGTATTCTATTGATTATGCTTGTTTCTGTAGGCTCTGCTCGTTGACCTGGATTTTCCATATCCAGCTGGTGCTCAGTTTGTGTTTTCTTCCTTGCTTCCCTTTCAGTTTTCAATTCTTGAACTGTTTCCATTACCTGTTTGATCGTTTTTTCTTGGTTTCCCAGGGTATCATGTACGTATTTACTCATTTCTTCAAACTTTTGGTTATACTTGTCATCCATTTCTATAAGGGCATTTTTCACATGTTGTTTAATGGACTCTATTGCTTTCTTAAAGTCAATTTTTTCCACTTCTTCCGTATTAGGGTGTTCAAGTCCATCTGTTGTAAGATCATTGGGTTCTGGTGTTTTCATGTTGTTTTTCAGATTATTGGGTGAATTCTTGCCTTGGCGCCTGCCCATCTCCTCCTATCGAAACTATCTAATGGGTCTTTTAAAACCGGATCAGGTTTCCCTGTTGGCCAGGGGCTCCTCTTACAAAACGCTGTTGCTCTGTTTCCTGGCTCGTGTCAGGGGCCAAGTTCCCTCTCGCCCCTCAGAAGGGTCTTCAAGAACAGGACCCAGCTCCTTCCTTGCTAGGGATCTCACCAACCAAAGGCCTACCTCTTTGCTTTAATTGTAGTGGGGCGATCGGCTCTCGGTGTTGTGCTCCGTCCCCGCTGTCTGCCGCCGCCTGCGCACCGGTGCTCTGCTGCCTGGGCCTGCGCGCCGGTGCTCTGCCGGACTCTTTTAAATTCTATGAGGTGGGAATATAGGTACAGCCCCATCTCTGCAAAATCTCAGATACTCATAGAAAAGATTTTAGTAAGTATACGAATCTAAAAATGAATGTGTATTTAGACATTGATTCACTTGCCACTTTGTTTTTGTTCATTCATCTATAGGCAAACACTGAATTCCAGGAACATTGCTCTGCCTGCTTGGATAACTTTCCATCCCCTTCCAGAAGTTGTCTCTGCCCTCAAAGACCTTCTCTCCCCTTCACTGACTGACTTTCTTCTAATTAAGCTTCTAAAATTCCATGGTGAATCTTCCTTCTACTTTGTTAAGAGAAACAATACCTGTAAGGTTCCTTAACATGGATCACTGGGAAATTCCATCTGCAGAAATGTTATTCATGGTTTAATTCCATGTGGTAATCCAGGACAGGAACTAGTAGGTCATTTTTTTATTGCAAATTAAGAAGATGGATGGTAAATTTAAGACCTTGGTAACATTGCAGGAAAGGTGAATGTGACAGCTTTTTCTGGTACCAACATTCAGGACTCTATCAGAATGGTGGCAAGTGTGTTTATTTTTCAGAAGAAAAAAAACTGAGTTCAAAAGGAGGGGAAGAATTTGTGCTCACACCTAAATACTTCTATAATATATTCTATATAACCTGGAACCTTGATACTAAATGTATAAAGTTTACTGCAATTCCACAAAATTTTTGAATAACTGATTATTCACAATAGACTACATTTAGTGTACTTTATACCCTGTAACTAAATCTGCACACTATACCAAAGAACCAGACCAACAGTTCTATGCCTATGAGTCATGTCCTGTTGACTGAGTTTTCTGTCCCACCAGGCCCCACAGTCGTTCAGGAAATACACAGAGGTCTACATTAATTATAAACTAATAGTTGACCTAGTAGCTCAGGTTTCTTATTAACTCTTATAACTTATAGTAGCCTATAATTCTTGTCTATGTTAGCCACCTGACTTGGTACCTTTTATCAGAATTTTCCTGTTCTCATTGCCCCACCTCTAATTCCTGCCTGACTACTGACCAATCAGCATTTTATTAAAAATAATACAAGTGACAGGATAAAAGACCATTGTCCCACAGCATTGACCTCTACCTCCAAGACCCATAGAGAAATCCACCAAGCTGATGTAGAGACACGAAGAAAAAGTAAGGACCCATCATGCTTCTCTGATGGAATATGTCCAGCTCAGAAATAGTTTTTCAGTTCCAGTCATGTGTGTATTATACAGAACAGATCTTAAGAATGCCAAAATAGGAACTAGAGAGATGGCTCAGGGGTTAAGAGCCTTGGCTCTTCCTCCAGAGGTTCTGAGTTCAATTCCCAGTAACCACATGGTAGCTTACAACCATATGTAATAAGATCTGGTGCCCTTTTGGGGGCTGCAGTCATACATGCAGGCATAACATTGTATACATAATAAATCTTAAAAACAAAAAAAAATAA
>JABTXL010020138.1:7402626-7448559 GCA_025134845.1 Neodon shergylaensis | reverse complement strand
TGAAAATGAAGTACATGTGATACCCTGGAGCTCAGAGAGAGTTTGGCCCCAGGCACCCCCAGTGGCAAGAAAGTCGATAAGGGATTCTGGAGTGAGAGCATTTGGCTGTATTTTGTGGATCATTTTAATCAGATTTTCACAAATTAGGTGGAAAGGGGGTCTCAACTGATGAATTTTCCTGATTGTTTTGATTGGTGTATAGGAAGGCCCCAACTCTATTGTGGTCAACACCTTCTAGTATGCCCCCAAGATAATAGAAGAGTATTTCAGAAGGAAGTACATCTTGCCTTTTCCTCTCTTGGCCTTCCCTCCTGATACTGAGTTGCTCTGCCTTGTTGCTGCTGCCTATTCCCACACTAACAATAGAAGGAGTGTTCCCAAGTTTCCATCACCTGGGATAGAAACCAGTGGCTTCCAATGCCAGAATGAAAGTGCTGAGCCACCCTACCTGTGGGTCAAGTAACTACCAGTTGCCCCCACCTCCACCCCCAGAGAGAAACAGCTTATCCTGGGGCTTTGCCAACTGTTAGGGCACACAGCCTTTAGGACTGAGCAACTACAAGGTTCTCAGCCTCTCCAATGCGAACTGTTCTTGCTATTTCAAAGCTCACTTAAGACGTTCTGATGCAGACATGCATATACATATATGTGTGTATTGGCATATCAGCATATATGGATATATATATATATATACACATACACACACATATATATTCATCCCCTTGGTTCTGTGCATTACTGAAGCAGCATGTATAGGCTTAGGAAAGCACATGAATCATGGGGATGAGCCAGCAGTGTACCCCAGGAAGACCAGAGTCCAGAGTTCTGCCTACCTAAAGGAAGAGTAAGTTTGTAGAATCAATGCTTTCACAAGATACAGAATTTAAAAAAAAACTGCAGTCATAACCTAATTGTACTACTGAATCTACCTAAGCAAACCTATACAAAAGGCAACCCAAGGAGTATAAGGGACCACAGCACTCCACTCAGAAAATAGAGAGGATGGACAAATTTTCCTCTAAGGAGAAAGGGGACTTGAATAAAAATAAGTAAACAAATGAAACTCATCGAACAAAAATTTCAAATGTACAATTTCAATGTAGAAAAAAACAACAAAAATATTTAAACAATGTGCTGCTTCCAAAATTGCAGACACCACAGTACAATTTCTTAATGGAACTGACTTAGAAAAAATTATTGAAGGGTTCAAAAGAATAAATATAAGCATGTTCAAGAAATTCAAAGTGAGGCCGGGCGGTGGTGGTGCACGCCTTTAATCCCAGCACTCGGGAGGCAGAGGCAGGCGGATCTGTGAGTTCGAGGCCAGCCTGGTCTACAAGAGCTAGTTCCAGGACAGGCTCCAAAGCCACAGAAAAACCCTGTCTCGAAAAAACCAAAAAAAAGAAAGAAAGAAATTCAAAGTGCACATGAATGTGTTCCAAGGGAACAAAAGCAAACATCTAAGTAAAATAAGGAAGTGATTTCAGGGTATGAAAATAGAATTTAATAAATATATAAAAGTGTGAAGAAAAACAAAACTGGAATTATGTTGCAAATGAACATTTCAACAAGTCAATTAGAATTCTCAGTGCAAAGCCTCACCAATATAATGGAGCATGCAGACGGCAGAACACCAGGGTTTGAGGAGGAAGTGGAAGAAGAGGATCACTTTAAAAAGTCGATGATAAATTTAAGAAAAAATATGAACAGAACATGCAAGAGTTGGAGGAAACTGTGAAAAGTCTAAATCATCAATTCTAGGCATAGGAGAAGGAGAATAATTCCATGCAAAAGACACATGGATATTTTCAATAAAATAAAAAAATCCCCAAGTCTAGGGAAAGAGCTAACCATCCAGATACAAAGGACATAGGAGTACAGAGTAGAGAGGACAAGAAATATCGCCATTGTACTATAGTTGACACTAAAACCACAGACAATAATTATAGTGAAGACACCAAAATCCCAGAAAGTATAGTAAAAGGTGCAATAGAGAAGGGCCAGCCACATATAAATGCAGGGCAATTGGAATAACAGCTGATTATTCAATAGAAAAATTTAAAGCAAGAGGGAAGAAGTAATGTATTCCAAGTTCTGAAAGATCACAACTTTTAATCAAGACTCTTACATCCAACAAAAATATCTGTCACATTGAATGAGAAATAAAAATATTCTACTATAAAAGTACAGTACAGGAATTCATAACCAATAAGCCAATTACACAGAAGATACAGTAAAAGAAAACACCACAAAATCAACCAGTTGGGATGAGTCCAGAAATCTTTCTATAGTAACTGAATATTCAATTTATGAATAAAAATAAACAGACTAGTAGATTGGATTAGAAACAGAATCTATATTTTTTTTCTGCCTCCAACAAACACCCTTCAGCACCAATATAGATACCACCTTAGGATAAAAGAAATGAAAGAGTACCCTAAGCCAGTGTTTCTCCATGTTCCTAATGCTGTGACCCTTTAATATACTTTCTCATGTTGTGGTGACCTCCAACCATAAAATATTTTCATTGTAATGATTTCATAACTGTAATTTTGCTACTTTTATGAATTGTAATAAAAAACATGTGTTTTCCCAATGGCCTTAGGCAAACTCAGTAAAAGGATCATTTGAGCTTCCAATGAGGGTGCAACCAACAGGTTGAGAACTACTGCTCTAAGAAAATGGACTCAGAAGACAAGCAAGTCTCTCTACTCTGACAGCAGATAAAATAATCCTCAAACCAGCACTAATCAAAAGAGACAAAGAGGGACAAAGAGTTATTCCTACTGATAAATGAACAATCCATCAAGAATGTAGTTCTAAACACATATGCACCAATCACAGATATACCTAATTTTATAAAACAAAAAATATAAAGTCACAGATAAACCCCAAAACAATAATAGCAAGTCGCTCATTTTAATACCCTACTCTCATCAATAGATTGGTCACATGAAAAAAATAAAGAGCCATTGAAGTTATATAATCATAAATCAATGGCCTGATAAGTATCTACAAAACATTCTACACAAATGCTGAAGAAAACACACTGATCTCATCATCCCATGAAACTTTCTCTGCAATAGATCCCATGTAACCACAAACAATAAGTCTGAATAAACATAAGAAAATTAAAGTAACTCCTTATTCCTTCTGATCACAATGGAGTAGAAATGCAAGTCAACAGTAAGAACAAATATAGAAAATACACAATCTTATGAAGATTAAGCAACATATTCTTGAATGACATGCTAAAGTCAATTGTGAAATTATACTATGTTGTTTGATGCTACATTTCTTAAAGAGTCAAGTATATAGCCAAACTGGATGGCATTCAATCAAAAAGTGTCTTCAACAGGCACACTGACTTTCATAGATATGAGTAGTCTTACAGATGTCTTAAATGAGCATTTAATTAGAAAATATTTGTAGCTGCTTTTTAATATCTAAAAGTGAAAACATCAGCTGGCATATTTTCTATCTTAAACATTTCAAATAAGTTCATGATGAAGGTTTGTTCTCCAGCTGGTGTGGTGGCACTATTAAAGGATGTGCTTATTTGTACTCTTGGATACCCACACGTGTTTTTTCTCTCATTTTCCCATTTCCTGGTATCCAGGAGACAAGCTGCTTTATTTATTTATTTATTTATTTATTTATTTATTTATTTATCTTTGTCACCTCCTTCAGCCTGAGATATTTCTCTTCTCAGGCCTTAAATCAACTGAGCCAAGTAATCCTTTACAAGTTAGGCTGAAATAAATCTTGCATCATTTTAAGTTGTTTGTCTCAATAGAAATCTGATGTTGCATAAACAATTTTAATAAATAGCATGATGTGTGTATTCATAGTTCATTTTATTTGGCTATAAATGAAAGATGAATGGCAGATCTCATGGTAGCATTTCTGGAAGTCTGTTCTAGACAATGAAAAGTAATGACTCTTGATTCCATATAAGAGAGAAAACATGACGTGCTTGTCCTTTATTTCATTTCACGTAAGGATCTCTGGTTCCACCCATTTTCCTATGGATATCATGATATTATTTTTTCTCACAGCTGAATAAAATTCAGTTGGGGGGAAGATAACCAGGAAGATGTAGAAGTCAGTGGGGGAGGGATTAAAAACAAGATATACTGACAAATACATATAAAAATGCCACAGTGTGGCCCATCACTTTGATTAAAGCTAAAAACTTTATTTGAAAATATCAGGGATATTAATAGTAATTACTGGGCCTACTCTGGAACCTCCAATTACAAATAAAAGTGTTTTTGCTTTGCATTTTTAGATCCCATTTTTCACTGTAATTACTCGTGGCTTTGGAAGGGAGACTCCAATACAGAACCAGGTGAGTGGGCTCCATTCTCCATCTCTGAACCCCACAACTCTGTAAAGAGGATAATTTTAGTCTACTTTTACTCCAAGATATCACAGATTCAGACAAGGTAAACCCCTGGTCCGAGGCTAAGACAGTCAAAATGTGAAAGAATCCAGCTGATCTCAACCTGCACTAAATGGTGCCTCAAATAGCCCCTGGCCATACCCATCTCCTGAGAACTATTTGCCAAGTACCACTATGAAAGAAGTACCCACAATATACAAATAATGTTAAAGAGAAGTGAAAGTGACCCTATGTGATATTGAAACTGAGGCCAAATTTAAGTATCTGGAATAATGTCTAAGATTTAGGAGTAGTTGCATATAAGGTCAGTAATTTCATTACAATAGACTATAGAGCAATGATCTTTCCAATTATAGTTGATAAACAAAATCAGTCTCCCTATTCTTTTGTACATGGGACAGGAGTACACAGGTTTAAAACATTAAAAGAATGGTATGCGGATAGAAAGATGCCCCAGTGGTTAAGAGCATAAATGGTTTGTGCAGAGGATCCAAGTTTGGTTCCCATCACCCATGTCAGGTAGTCACAACTGCCTGTAACTCCAGTGCCAGGAGATCTAATACACTCCTCTAGTCTCTACCAGCACCTGACCTCACATGCACATACCTACACATAGAGACACACATGTAGTTTAAAATAAAATATGTTTAAATGTTTGTCTATTAGGTGTATCTGTATTTCTCTGCATGTACATCTGTGTACCACGGAGGCCTGATGAGTTTGTCAGATCCTCTTGTGCACAAGATACAAACATTTGTTAGCCGCCATATCTTAATTAAGGGAGCCATTTTAGGGTTGGCAAGGGCCTTGACTCTAGAGGGGTTCCCAGGGGTTCAGAGAGATGTACCCAATTAGGTCCTTGGGCAGCTGAGAGCCTCAATCTCAAGGTAGCTCAGTTGGTCAAGTGTTTGTCTAGCGTGCAGGGAGCCATGTGTTTCATCCCTACCACACAAAGCAGGTCTCTAGACCACATCTCTCACCCTAACACAAGGGAGGTGAGAGCAGCAAGAAGATCAGGAGTTCAAAGTCATCTTCAACTACTTAGTAAGTTTGAAGTCAGCTTGGGAAGTGCTGTCTCGAAACAAAACATCTCAGAAAGTTTAAATGAACTTTAAGAACAACATTTGTATGCTTCTTAAAAGCCTCATTAAACAAATGTTCATACTTAACACTCATAAACTATGTGTAGTGAATTTAGAAATGACTTTAGAATAAGGAATTTTAAAAGTCTGATAAATGTTTAATTTATATAAAAACAACTAAAAGCAAATTTTCTCTGCAAAATAATTATGACAAATTATAAACAGATTTGTGGTAATAAAAAGTGCAATATGATATGACAAACAGATCTTATTTAGATTGCATGATCTTATTGCAAAATGATTCAGGCAAAATAATGACTCTAATTCTACTCCCATACATGATGTTTTAGGATCTTCTTGTCAAGATTTGAATTCAGCTCATCTAACACCAATAACAGCCTTCTCAAAAAACACCAACCACATTTCCTTAGCTTCAAAGCTCTGAACCATATGTATTACTTCTTAGCCTTCTAAATCGGAGGCATTGTTTTATAAAATGAATTTAATTCCACATGAGGACACAGTCTATGGTCTGGGCCAATAGACACATGTAAGATGTTCTTCAAGGGTCATTTTATTTTTATAATCGTTGCTGTTGTATTATTTGCTTATCACTGTGCTTGAAATGCACAAATGTTTAATAAATGAATGAATAATAAATAAAGCAGTAATGAGTTAAGTAACCCGTAAGAAAAGATTTCCAATGGTTTCTGAACAATTAGACCAAGAGCTCTTGAGAAATTCTACAATATATGATGAGACTAACACCAGTTGACGCAACTTATCAATCTTAATATCCCAAAAAGAACAGCAATTAGGCATCGTGTGCCTCCTGGTGTGCTTCAAATGAAATCATACACAAATCAGATGAACATGCTACAAAAATTCACACTGAGTACACTGACTTCTCAAGGTTTATAGAAAATAAACAAAACAAAAACAGTAAAATGTTGCAAATAGAGCATGATTCAAGATGTAGAGAAACAGATTATTAAAAATTATTTTAACAAATAATTTATAAGGGAAAGGAAACATTCTACAAATTATTTTAGACATGGAAGAAAGCTTTAGAATAGTAACAGCGAGAAACTTAAGATACCATTCTTTTTTCTTTTATGTTTGGGATCATAATATAATATAGCATCTCTCTCTCCAAGCCCTCTTAAATAACCTCCTTTGTTTCTTTGTCTCTGTCACACGTATGGCCTCTTTTCATTAATTGTTGTCACACAGATATATGTAATACGTATATATTCCTAAATGTAACTGAGATAGGGTTTGTCTGTGTAACTTTGGAGCTGTCCTGGAACTCACTCTGTAGTCTGTGCTGGCCTCCAACTCACAGATCTATTAGAGAAAGATATAAGCTGTGCTGCCGTGTGATGGAGGAAGGTCATTGGTTAATTAATAAATAAACTGCTTGGCCCTCATAGGTTAGAACATAGGTGGGTGGAATAAACAGAACAGAATGCTGTTGTAGGAGCTGCGGGTTGCATTCCTGCCGCCCTGCTCCCTGCCACCTGGCTAGCTTATACCCCGAAATAACAGCACACAAACTGTATTTATTTAAACACTGCCTGGCTCATTTCTATTAATGTGTGTAGCACCGAGGTGTGCTAACCAGGAAGATTCTAGCCTACATCCATCCTGGGTCGGAGCTTCATCGCATCTGCTCCAGAGAGGAAAGCTATCGAGTCTGAGCTCACTTCCTCTTCCTCCCAGCATTCTGTTCTTTTTATTCCTCCCACCTATTTTCTAACCTATGCTGGCCAAGCAGTTTATTTATTAATTAACCAATGACCTTCCTCCATCAGCCGTGTACTTGTGGTTATGTTTTCAGGACTCATCATCTGGTATTGAATAACCAGTTGAGGTGCTATTGCCTGAAGACTAAGTCTCCAGCTTTCAGCATTCCTTATACTCTTGTAGCTCTTTGTGTAGGGTTGAGATCTTACAGATGTTTCCTGGTCAGCTTTGGCATGTCTCTTTGGTGTCCTCTTTGTTCAGTTCATGGTTAGATCATCATGCTGGTGAGACTCCATGAGTGTAGTTTCTGATGTTACTTGGAGGCATAATCTCTCAGCAAACTCCTGTGGTTCTTAGAATTTTTCCAATCCCTTTTCTACAATGTTCTCTGATCTTAGGCATGGGGAGTGTTTTGTAGATGTAGCCATTGGGACTAGGCTCCACAACTCTGCATTTTGATTCGTTGTGGTTTTCTGTAAAAATCTCCATCTGTTGCACTGAGAATTTTTTGTATAAAAAATTTTATTTTTAAGTTTAACAAAATTGAGAAAATATATATTCCTATGAAATAGTTTACAAAAATACACTTTCATGTCAATCAAATCTATTGTCATCATTTTAATTTACCATGTAATATTCAATTCTAGGACCATACCATAACTTAACATACTTCTTATTAAAGAACATGTAATATTTTTCTTTTTTTTCTATTATGAATATAGCATTGGTTTATACATTAATATTATTATTCCTGTAGTAATAAGTTAATCCTATCAGCACTGAGATTAGAATGTCCAAGGGACCGAGGAGGCTAGATAGAGATTGTGTACTAAGACAATATCATTTACTCAATGTTTGTGTGTTTGTTCAATATGGGGTCTTCTGTAGCCCAAGTTGGCCTAGAACCTGTTATTCTGCAAGGAACACCTTGAACTCCCATTCCTCTTGCCCCAACCTGAGTGCTAGATACATGTCTGTATACCACCGGACAACTCGGTATTATTTTCATATCTATGCCAAGTTCTGGAGTACAGTGACAAGCCCAAGTGCCCCTATTAGTGTGCTTCTAATGGTGTCACAGAAATGATATCTGTGAGTTGTAGATTGCTGAGGGGCACCAATGGGAACACAGAATACGGTACAATTTGCCACTCTTTCCTTTCTCTGTTCTCCCCAGCACAGATGGAACAGAAGTGTGAACACTTGGTGTCCCAGACTCCCTTGCAGCAGAGTTCTGATCAGTTCACACATGGACACATGTCTCTGCAGAGAGATGAGCAGTAAAGACTACACTTACCTATGGATGCAAGAAGAAATGTTTAGAATGTACTTAGAGATTATGCTGGTTTGGTAAAGCGGTGGCAGTAGGTTGTCCTCCAAGATCCGTGACTTCACTTGCCTTGACTAGTGAGTGAGTCCCAAGTCCAATTAGAGATGTAGGTTACCACCAACATATGCGCACCACCACTACACTCTTAGGATTATTATGCCATGGTGGTTGGTGTGGTGCTTCTTATGTTTGCTTCACAGCTGGGTGGGACTTTGGTCTACTTTCCTCCCTTGGAAGCTTGCACAACACCTTCTGGTACTATGAAAGTTGGTCTTCATATGAGGTATTTGATGGAGGAAGGTCACTGGTAATAAACAAACTGCCTTGGCCCATTTTCATAGGCCATCCCTTAGGTGGGTGGAGTAGGCAGAACAGAATGCTAGGAGGAAGAGGAAGTGAGCTCAGACTCGACAGCTCTGCTCTCTGGAGCAGAGACGCCATGCTCCCCTCTCCCGGGCAGACGCAATAGCTCTGCTCTCTGAGGCAGACGCACGCGATGAAGCAAGCTGCCAGGTCAGACATGCTGAATATTTCCCGGTAAGACCGGTGCTACATAGTTTATTAGAGATGGGTTGATCAGGATATCAGAATTAGCCAGTAAGGGCTAGAGCTAATGGGCCAAGCAGTGTTTAAAAGAATACAGTTTCCATGTAATTATTTCGGGGCATAAGCTAGCAGGCGGCCGGGATGCTGGGGACGCAGCCCCGCCGCTCCTATTACAACAGGTATTTAAGTCAACTCTAGTTCAGAGGCTTCTGGGCCCTGTGTATGAAGTGCTTGGGATCTTCAGCAATAGGAATTTATCTTCCACCTCTTAGGTTCACCTCAGGACAATAGAAATAGGTTTTATGTTTTAGGAGTCTCTTGGAAAATTCTGATGACTACAAAGAAGGTTTCTATGCCTGGTATTGGTTTGTTGTTATTGTTGGATGGCCTTTGGCTTTTGGAGAAAGCTTTGTCAGTCCAGATGAGAAATTCTCATCCGAACTATGTATGTTTATTTACACACAGAATCATGTGTATTATAGACAACTGGAGAAAGCTTGGACAGAGGAAGAGGGGACTAGATCAGCTATGTATTATTAGTGGTTATTGGAGTTGCTTAGTTGGCACATTAGGATGATTTATACTTTCTATCATAAATCTTTGATAATTTTGAAAACATAATTTAGTAAATATAAAGTTCCAGGACTTTACCTAGCACACCACAATTAATAAATGCTAGCTAATCTTGTTTCAAAGAAGCACTATGTGGGTGGCATTACATATATCTAGGTACCTTGTGCATATGTATGCATAACACACTTTAATTTTACAAGTTTACATTTTTCTGCTGGTGCTTGCAGAATAGCTTACTTATATCAAATTAACTCTCCTGCCAGTAACATAAACATTGAACAAAATATTTTAAAGCACTTTTAACACACTGAATAAAAGAAAGTACACACTGGGGTTGACACACAGCTTGAAGAAGGGGAGCGAAAGAGATGAGGAACAGATTTATTCACTGCACCCTGAGCACATTCCCTACCTTTTCATGGCATAGAGACCAGAGAGAAAGCAGGAGCACGACTAATGAGAAGTAGGTTAAGCTGTCAGCAAAATTCTAAAATGGAAAAACCTACAAAAAGAAAGTACAAAATCGGTGTCCTTTCTTGCTTTAAACCATTGTCTTTTAAATGGCTACATATATAATACAACCCAGAATGAAAGCAACATTTATGGTGGAAATTCTATCAGTGGCCCAGACACATAAGAGGAATTTGAAAGGACCTCAGACTTGCCAGGAAAACCCCAGAAAGGGCACACCTAAAGACTCAACCTAGTACTACTGGGTCTACCCTAGTTTAACCAGGCTTAAACTAGCCAACCACATGCCACCTAAGAACTGTCTAATGCAATGAAACACAAAACCTATCGGAAAGAAATAAAACACAGAGGAGTCTGTATAGTTTGCCAATCGTCATGTCTAAAATACAATGGAACAATGCTAGACACTGTAAAATCTAATCCATAACTGAGAAAAGGAGGCCATCAATAGAAGCACCCTCTGTATGGTCTAGCTGTTTTTATTAGCAGACAAGGACTTTAACTCAACTGTTACAAACATGTTAAAGGATTTATAGGAAAGGAGGTTAGAACTGGAAATCTTGGCAGAGACTTGGAAAATGTTGAGAATTTTTACTTAACTTTTAAAAGGAATACCTTGACTGACACACGCAATAACCAGAAAATACAGAAAGGACAAAATGCTTGTAAGCCTATTCTGCAGCAATCATTCCTACTTAGGGCTGCAGATGGAAGTTTTGCTGCTAATACGTTTTAACGGTTTCTAGTTTCTATACTTCATGTTCTGCAGATCTAGCCTTTGGACAGAACCAAACAGATAATAGCTGCTGGGCTCTGAGTAGGCAGGTGTCTTCCATGCTTCCATAAGTGAATGGAATTAAATATTAACTACAGTTCTATCCAATTATAACAATAGATCCTTGTTTCCTTAGTTCCTTTGTATTTAGCCAAAGCTACTACATCCATCTTCCCAATGTTCTTTTTAATAATGACTGAACCTGTGTGAAACAAATGCCATGGTCCCTTTATAAAATAACTACCCCACAGATGAGATTTCAAAAGACTTCCATATCTTCAGTATCATAAAAGGTTTTCTAGACAATTAATTCCTAGACAATTGGGCAAAAAGCCCAAGCTTCATTAGAAAGAATGGCACCGGTTCTTATCTAGGGGACCCTGAACATATGGGGGTACTAGGTGATTATCCAAGAGTGCATGACTAAAAGGTAATTGACAGTCCCCTGGGTGCTAGAAGTTGGTTTAGTTCACTTGCACCTTTCAAATCTGGCTGATGCTCATCTCTGATAAAAGAACTGTTAAAAAAATAATTCACTATTGACTAATGATCTTCAAATCATTATATACCGTAATCCAATTATATCATCCCCTAGAGTTTCTAAGGTTGCTTATAATACAGTAAAAATTTTCAATGCATTTTATCCAGATACCATTTTAAGTTCATGCTTTCATTTGCAAAATAACATATGGTTTAGAAGAAAATATCCAGGATCTGTCTTGACTTGCCCTTGCAAGATGGTCAGGCATGGAGAATTCTGACTTAGATGCCTAATCACAGTAATGGCATCAAGAGGGTATCTGAGAGGCAGAAAATCAGATAATTTAGGCTGAATCCAGAGGCAACCAAAGTTGTGTCCTCCTCCTCTTAATTAATCATTGAATGATACATTTATCCCCCCTTTGCCTGGCCAGGTCATTGAAAAGCTAAGGTTCTTAATGACTAAACTAAAATTCTCAAATGAGTTTTGCATCTGAGAAATGTGTCTGAGCATTTCCCAAAAGTGATATAAAAAGATCATGTATGAATATTCTGAGTAATTATAGAATTACTCAATGATATTTTCTCTAACTTATCACATGAAAGAATAAAATTGTCCAATGACTTCTATACAGAACATATCCCATCCTAAAGATCTAATTTTAGTGTTCAAGTTCACAGAGGGTAAACCTTCGAGCCTTGGAATGAATGTTGGTGAAATCTGGGAAGAATCCACTGAAACTTCAGATGATATCACAACACAGGAACTCAATATGAAACCTACGACGTCATTAAGAATCTACCAACATTCATTTTGTGTGTGTGCAGGTGACCCCATAGGCCAGGAGTGGGCATCTGATCTCCCAGAGAGCTTGCAGAGTTGTGAACTGCCC
Organism: Neodon shergylaensis; assembly: GCA_025134845.1. Classification (NCBI taxonomy): domain Eukaryota; kingdom Metazoa; phylum Chordata; class Mammalia; order Rodentia; family Cricetidae; genus Neodon; species Neodon shergylaensis. The sequence goes on along the minus strand of JABTXL010020138.1, from coordinate 7,436,258 downwards.
TGTGTAGGTATCGAGAACTGAACTCTGGTCCTCTGGAGGAGCAGCAGGTGCTATGAACCTCTGAGTCACCTCTCCAGTCCCAGCTTTAGGTTTTCCTTCAAGTTAAATAGAGTAAAAAGGTTGTTCCCAGAGCATGGAGGGAAGCTGGAGAAATGCTGGTCAGAAGATAAGCAATCACAGTTAGGTAAGAGCAATGAATTTCCAAGGATTCCTATATAGAGATGCCCTTCTAAGGAATAATATCGTATTCTTGAAAACTGAGATGAATGTGTGAAGTAACACATTGGTTTAGCTAAATTTCTCATTCAACTATATGTATCCATATTTTAAAATATCATGTTGTACATTATAAAAGTATATCTACCAGTTTCAAATAAATTTATCTACCAGTTTCAAATAATAAATTTAAGTATATCTGCCAGTTTCAAATAAATTTAAGCAGAACAAAAAAATCTAAACTGTTTTAATTTCTATTTTTATCAACTTAGAAAAATCATAAAGCTGGGATTAGAGGCATGGCAGACTTCTATGAGTTCGAGGCCAGCCTGGTCTACAAGAGTTAGTTCCAGGACAGGCTCCAAAGCTACAGAGAAACCCCGTCTCAGAAAACAAAAAAAAAAAAAATCATATATTAAAAACTTAAGAGTGAAACGATGTACTTAACGTTTACTCCAACATATAGAAATATAATTTATTGCTTCATTTGTGCAATACCAAATAAATTATTTAACATCTCAAGATTGATCAGGATATGACATTTACATTGCTTATATTTAGAATAGGATTCCATCCCTTCATCCTAATTGGCCTGAGTCTTCCTGGAGAGCTATTAGCTGAATTGCTTGTTAATCAAAGGAAGATTCGGAAAACATTTCTCCTGATCTTCCAGGAAGATTACTGGCCTTGCAGCATAAGCTTCCCGATGGCCGTGAATTCAGTGGGCACACAGTCTAAGAGTTCCAAGTAGTCTCCTGAGTTATTCAAGAAAGAGTAGGCATTCATTCTTTGTCAAGACTACTGCCGTTAGAAATTCATTATGTCTGTTGTCTAAGTGACTATTCTTGGCCAGCTCCTCTGTCTGCCCTCCTGACTTCCAGACCTGTCTGCAGTCAGGCTGACAGTATTTTTAAATATATGGACACAAAATTTATCAGGTAATGTCAAGATAACAACAATTAAGTGAATCAGTTTTAGAATGAGTTTATGAAAAAGGACTGTATTCCAAAAGCAAAAAAATTATAATATATAAGAAGAGAAAAATTGTTTCGCCATTGTTGTTTCAAATTTCAATGTATAAGTCTAGTATTTCTGAGGGGTTTTTTCCCTTAAATGCTAGTGCTAGCATTTTGCAACTGTTTTAGTTCTTTGAGAATTTCAAGGATCTAATTGGTTTTCATAATAAAAACCCAGAGTCAGATCTGGGGGTTAATGCTGAAGATCAAAGAAGCAGAACAGCCATTCACTAGCTCTTACATCTATGAAGTCCTCAGACCAAATGGGGTAGCCTGTCTCTACAAGTCCTCAGACAGAATGTTTTGAGCTCCTGTCTCCTTCTTTCTTATATTCCTCTCTCTGCCCAGTCATAGCCCTTTTTGTCTCCACCTCCCTAGTGCTGGGATCAAAACTCTGAGCTCTGTTTCTCTTTTTTAGACTGATTCACTATCCTGTAGTTCAAGGTGGCCTTGAACTAACAGAGATCCATCTGCCTGTGCCTCCCCGAGTGCTGGGATTAAAGGTGTGTGCCACCAAAGCCTGGCCTCTGTGATTAACTAGTGTGGCTAGCTCTGCCCTCTGAATTTCAGGCAAGCTTTATCATTACGACACAAACAAAATAGCAACACGTTCATGCATTTGAACATAATCTTCCAACTCCTCTCCTTACCATTCTCTCCACCCTCCACCCAACTTCGAGATTACTTTTATTTTCTTCTTTTCCTGCCAAGTCCGGGTGTGTTGGTGTATGGTCAACCTACCAGGGACTCATGTCTTTAAAGGAAGCTGACTCTCTTTCTTCCACCAGCTCTCAAGTGCCGACAGCTTCTTATGTAGCTAGTGGTGGGATACCATGTCCTTCCCTTTCTATGTGGGTTTTCTGTCAGACTGGAGCCTGTGCAGGTCGTGTGCATGTGTTCACAATCACTGTGAGCTGAAATATGCATTTGTCTTGTTTCTGGAAAATGCTGTTTCTGTGATACTATCAACCACCTCTGGCTCCTATAATCTTTCTGCCTCCTCTTCCACCAAGATCCCTAAACCTTGGGACAAGAGGTGTGGTACAAATGTCCCACTTAGAACTGAGAACTGCACAGTCTTTTGTTCTGCTGCATGTTGGCCAATTGAAGGTATCTGTGTTAATTGCCATATACTGTAAGGAGAGGCTTTTCTGATAAAGGTTCAGAGATGCATTTACTAACAACTCATTGATAGTAATTTTAATACTATGTCTATTTATTGGAATAATAATATTAGTTTCTCCCTTAGAGCTGATAGCCTGTCTAGTCACAGGCTCTTGGCCCCTTTATTAGCACCAGGCTTGGGTTTTATCTCACAAAAAAGGCCTTTGTCTGAGAAACTAGCTAGTTACATGATATTTACGACACTTTTTGTTCCTATCTTGTCAGGTCAGTCATTGCTGTATCTTGCAGAATTTACATTTGGGTACAACTGGGGGTTTACTTTTCTCCTCTGACCATAGGCTTAGTGTCTTCCAGCATCATGGTAGCTAGTAGGGACCGAACTTACAGGTGAGTGCCGGGTTAATATCTCCATATTCTGTGACTCAATTATGTGGTATCTTCAACCACAGGATCTTCCTGCAAAGTTCTAAAGTAATGACACTAGCCTTCTATGATGGAGGAATCTATGTAATCTCATTGGATAAAAACTCAAAGAGAGGTAACCCATTCCTGATGCTTTGGTTTTTGTTTGCCAGAGATGCTAGTATTTTTAAAGTATATGACACAACATTTGATCTTTCCAGCGTAAGAAAGAATTCGCTGAATTACAACTGAAAATAATAATAATAATAATAACAATAATAATGGCTCCTAAAAATTAAATCATAGAAAGAGGAAAAATTCCTTTCCAAGGAAAAATGCTGCTCTTCAGTTTGAGATTTCCAGCTGGTTAGAGGCAGTATATTGGGGAGAGCGCAGATGCCTTTAGAATGTATCTTTTATTCTACATGAAGTATACAGGTCAACATGAAATGGGATTTGTCTGACCCAAGGTGGACAATGAATGTAGTAGAATTAAATAAAGATCTCTGTAAGGTAATGAGGTAGAATTATTGAGCATTTCCTTTTAGATCTGTGTTATTTTCAAAGAAGACCAAGTTAGGTAAGGGAAGGAACATATAATTGAGAAACTGTGGTTCTCCATCACCCTGAATCATCTGAAGGGTTAACGTCAAGAAAGTAAAGAACTTTAGATCAAGCATGCAGAAGCATTTGGATATAGAGTCACTTGGCCCTGGGAATACTTGAAGAATATTTAGATTTTTGTGACTTTTTTCTTTATCATCTCAAAATAGGAACTCAAAGAAATGGTAACAACTGGTAAAAGACAAAAATCATATTCCAAGTATGGTTAGTCCCACACACAATAATCTAAATTTAACTATTATTATGACTCTAGAGAGTGTTGGCTATAAACTGTAGAGATGAGGGAACTAGATCTCAGAATGATTGGCATGTAGGCTCAGTGACAGAGCTAGGACACAAAAGACTTAGAACTGCAATTTATGTTTTCAGTTTCCTGTTTTACACATTATAGAGCCACTGCCTGTGTTCCAGGGAAAGGAATGAGAGCCATTTAATTTCAATTGAATTTACGCCTCTCTAATGACTGAATTGAGTACCTACTGCATGATAAATACTATATTATGTGAATTGAAATACATTCATAAAACAATCCCTTTTTGAAATCTTTCTAGGAAGAGAACATTTTTGATAATGATATACACATGACAGATGAGAGATAGAAGATAGGTGAGTAGATAGACAGATAGATGGATCAACAGAAATACACATGGTATCATTCATGAAGTATTATTAATACAGGTAAACACAGATTTAATAGATAGCTAGATGGCAGACAGATGAGAGATGGAAGATAGGTGGGTAGATAGACAGATAGACGGATAAACAGAAATACACATGGTGTCATTCATGAAGTATTATTAATACATGTTAAACACAGATTTATTTTTGATAAACTTTAAAAATTGTAAAAAATCACTAACTATGGGGTTGTTCATAGGAAAAGTTAAAATATATTTCCTAAATTTAACCGATGATGATAATAACAGAATAAACAACAACTAATAAATGCTAACTGTGAACCAAACATTCTTCTAAATGCCCTCATCCATTAGCTCATTTGATGCTCACAATTCTCAATGATTACATCCAACCTATTTTTAAGGAAATAAAATAATATGACTAAGGCCACACCACAGATAAAACACAGGCTCAATATTCAAGACCAAACAGAAAAATAATAGTATCATAGACAAATAAGCCTAATAAAAATACCCATTTCATGTTTTAATACTTTCCTACCCTTACTAAATAATGAGCAATTATGAGCAGAAGTTGCTTGTTTGTCTCCCAACCGTCCAGACCCAAATAATTACATAGAAACTGTATTAATTACAGCACTGCTTGGCCAATAGTTCAGACATATTCATGGCTAACTCCTATATCTTAAATTAACCTATTTCTATTATTTTATATTTTACCACAAGGCTTGTGGTTTACTGAGGCACACAGGCATCTTTCTCCTACAGCAGCAACATGACATCCCCCCAACTCCACCTTCTTTCCTCCTCTATCTGCTTGGAATTCCCGCCTTACACAATTCTGCTCTGCTGTAGGCCAAAGCAGCTTTATTCATTAACCAGTGGTATTCACAGCATACAGAGGAGAATCCCACATCAAGCAATGAAGATAGGCAGTTGTTCTTTCTCATTTAAAAAAAAAAAGGCTGAATATGTTCCAAGGTCCAACCTGCATTTAAAAAGACTGATCACTCTTCACTTTGTTTCTTCTTTAGGTGATTATACTTATCGAGATTCCAAACTCCAATCTATGATTCTGGCCAAATGAACCCAAGTCAAGGCTTAAGTCAATAATAACTGTCCAACAGAAAGGAAAAGCAAGGATTTTTGAGACATAAGCATACTCCATACTGGATAATGTCGTTGGTGCTGAAATGAGACACACTACACCAATGTGGTCATCAGAGCAACAGAGAATGGCTCAGTTTCCTCCTGCCCGAAAGTGAATATTCATCTGCAAGTTCAAAGCCTGCCATTGATGTTTTACTTTGTCAAACACTCTGAAATCATAACCTCTGAAGCATGCCAATTATCACAAAACTAAATAATTAGTACTATCAAATATGCATTACACTTTTCTTTCTTTCTTTTTTTTTTTCTCAGTAGCTATAGAGTCAGTCCTGGAACTCACTTTGTATACCAGGCTAGCCTTGAACTCACAGAGATCCACCTGCCTCTGCCTCCCGAGTGCTGGGATTGAAGGCATGTGCCATCACTACCCAGTGAGTTACATTTTTCTTAAGGAAATGTAATGTTTTATATTTAGATTAATCCCTTGAGTGAATCTACAGAATTTCACAAAATACATTACCATGCAGATATAGAACAGCTCCATAAGAGGCCTTACCTTCATTTCCCAAAGAACAATAGAAAGTGAATGCTATCTCATTTAAGAGAGTATTAATTCGAGCTTTATATCGGTTTGTTTATAGATTGGGGAAACACACAGTAAGGAATATGATCCAACTACAAGTAAGTCTTACTATTTGTATCATTTTTTTTACTACCATACTGCTTTTCAAAGGTAGACACACCCCCATGGACTTCACAGTGTTGTATCAGAATTTGTAACATAGATTTCTGCCTAAGCAACAGTCAACTCTGCAAGAGAGCCAACCTATTTCATTTGCCCATATCACCCAACAACTATAGAAGAATCCATTGTATTAAGAGCTTGAATCATGAAACACCCTCTAATTTATCTATAAGTACCTTAATAAACATTCTTTTTTTAAAAGGGTTGCACAACTGATTCTTTATAAAAACACAACTCCTACGGGCAACTCCAGTTTTATCTAAGAGATTATCTTGGTTCTTAGCTGGAAATCTACCTAACCAAAGTTCTGCACTTTGATGATGTGCCCATGGCAGTTTTTAACAAATACCAAACTTGACTTGCTGAACACAATCTTGCAAGCATTTATGCAATAACAGGTCTAGAATGCCAGGAAGTTTCCTTTCAATTCTATCCAAGATATGAAAGCGGCAACTGTTACCTGAAGCAAACACAAAATTGAACAAACTGTATGAAGATCAGTGATCTCTGAGAGATGGGAACAAAGGAGTTGCAATTATTGCTGCAGACTCCTATGGGATAAAAGACCATCCCAATCTTGGCATAGAGAGGTCATATAAGTAGAATGGACCTGGTGCACTCTGAGAAATTAAGATGAAGCTGAGAATCTTGGAAGAGAAAGGCATCTAGAATATGCAAGATATATTGCCTGAGGATAGCAATTAACTTTCATAGATTTCTGTTTCACATTTGTATTGGGTGTCCTGCCTCAACTTAGTAATCTCTTATTTGGCAATGATCTTCTATTAGAATATGTATTTGTTTTTATTTTTAAGAAATCAACTCTATTGAGATGTAATTCATATTTTGTACAATTAATCCTTTTAAACTGTATGATTTGGATGGGCGTGGTGGCACAGGCCTGTTATCCCAGCTTCAAGAAGTAAATGTAGAAAGATAGAGTACTTAAGGCCAGCCTGGGATTATAAAAGACATATCTCAAAAAACAAAGCAAAATTTTTTAAAGAAAAAATGTGCAATACAAGATCTTTGCTTGTTCACAGAGTTGTAAATCCATTGCAGCAAGCAATTTTGTAAGAGTTGCATCTCTCCAATAAAGATACTCAATATCCATCAGTGGTCATTCTCCAATGCTCGTGCTTTCTGCAAAACTACAGAGCTTCACGGGTTAAACAAAGGATCTATCACTGAACTACACCTCTAATCCTGTATTTGTTTGATATAACTGTTATTATATGCACTCTGATCTCTCCTTCTCATTCTGTTTTACCCAATACTACCCATGGCTCTGATTTACACCATTCCGCTGCCTATTTTCATAAAATCGAATTTTACCGTTCTACATTTAGTAAGTTTATACAGCTTAACTTTCTGTTTTTGGCTTTAACATCATGTTTCTCAGGTTCGCCCATGTTACTGCCAATGACATCTTTCCTATGAATGAACGGTGTTCTGTTGTATTGGACTATGTTGCCCTTACACACAGGTCAGCACACTGAGGATGAGTCCACACCTTGGCTGTGGTGAATGGCACTGTATTATATACTTGGGACTGCAGCTGACTTCATTTCTCTAAGAAATTAACTAACAGGAGAGCTTCTAGGCTCGATGTCAATTATGTTCTTTAATTAAGATTGCATATTATTTCTATGACGACTATACTAATGTACATCCTCATCAATTGCCGCGCACCGCACCCCCGTGTCTGCGCTCTGTGCCTGGCACCCAGTTCACGAGCTTCGGGCAAGGGGGCTGGAGGTTAAAATACACAGACACACACAGACAGAGAGACAGCAACACGGGTCATCCTTGAATTCCCCAAGAATGCCCCCTTTATTGTGTTCAGGGGCAGATTATATAGAGATAGTCACGCCCTAGCCAAACCCACCAGAAACAACTCTCCTGCCATCAGGAACTCCTGAAGGTCTCGTGCTCAGAACAGCTGTAGGCACTCAGATCAAGGGATTACAAGAAATTCAGGATCTGGGGTCTCACTGCTCCCAACAATCTATCGTGTGCAAGGGTTTCTTTTTCACCACCTTTTCTCCAATACTACAACTTCAGACTAGAGCCATTCTCGCAGATGGTAGGAGATTGAACATTTTTAATTTTGTTCACATTTCCCTTATTAATAATTTGAATACTTACATATCAGTTGATTATTTTATAATTTATAATTCTCAAAATAAGCAAAGGTATAAATATACAAACTCAAGATGTTTAAGTCCTCAGATACCATACATATAAAGAAAACAATGACCGGACAAATCAAAGTTAAATTGTTCAAAATTAAACATAAAGTGAAAGCTACCAAGCAAGAAACAGTAAGAATAGTACAGACAGAACAAAGACTTGAGTACCACAAGCTTCCTTATTAGAGAAGTCTAAAGCTCAAAGACAGACCGCTCCTTAGAGCACCCAAGGAAGAAACCTGTCACTGGAGGTTTCTCTCCCATCCACCAGTTCCTGAATAACTGCTCTAAGTCTTAATATTAATTACAGCCTGTTTGGCCTATTAGCACAGTCTTACTATTAACAAGCTCTTATAATTTAGCCCATTTCTATTTTTCTATATTTTACCACGAGGCTTGTGGCTTGTTACCTCACATCTTGCTTCCCCTGTGGCTCCTGGTGTCTCCCTCACCCTTTTTCTCCTTGTATCTCTCTCTGGAATACCCCCGTGGCTCTATTCAGCCTGATTATTAGCCAAATCAGCTTCTTTATTAACCAACGGTAATCAAAAGATATTCATAGCATACAGAGAGACATCCCACATCAGAAAATAGTGGAGCCCTGTCTTAAAATTCCTTTGAAATTTTATCATGGTGTCTATAGGGAATGAAAGCTGCATAGTTCCCCTTAGTGAAGGACCCTATGCAGCTACCCTAAGTGAATAGCTCAGGAGCCCCTCCTACATCCATGCATCAATCACCTGTCAGTACTTTCTCCTGCTGAACAGAAAGCAATTTGAAAATGGTTCCGTTCCACAATGGCTAAAAATAATATTAATAATGATGACAGGATATTAAAAAGGCAATAGCTTCTCGCATGGTCCATACTGCAAATTAGAACAAGAACGTATTTGAGAAGCAGCAAGACAGGTACAGCAATTGAAAAATGGCCATTCTGTAAATGATGACAAGAATACACAGCAGTAAAACACAGTGTGAGAAAGCGACAGAGAGGGAAATCAGCATTTCATAAGCAAGTTCTTCTAAGAATACATTTGACAACATTACCATGATGCATATTTGATTATCTCAGGTTTTAATAATTTCATGTGTTTTCTATTCTCACATATATGATTCTAATCTCATATATGTAGAATATAGAAAAATGTCACTTACCTTAAATAGATTTATGAATTTTTACATGATTTAAAAGGCCTTTGGGCTCTTTAAGGTCACTGCTATGAGATTTCATTTTCCCCTAGCCCTCTGTCAAGATTTCCTGCCTGGCTTTACTTTGCTAAGCCATTGGTCAAAACAGCTTTATTCATTAGCTAATAAAAGCAACACATATACAGAAGGATTTCCCACATCATCTTCCCTTTTCTGTCTAATTAAAAACTTTAACATAGGAAAATTACATATACAAAACAGTTACTGCCAGGTGGTGGAGGCACATGACTTTAATCCCAGTACTCAGGATGTAGAGGCAGGCAGATCTCTGTGAGTTCCCAGTCTGATCTACAAGAACTAGTTCCAGGACAGGCTACAAAGCTACAGAGAAAAACCAAAAAATTTTAAAAATGCTATTAAAAATTATAGTTACAATTGGCAAATTAAGGAAAATACTCTATCATCTATTTTATTTTTGTAAGTTTAAAGTTTTATATTTAATTTATTCTTTATCATAACTAAGGAAAACTGTAACTATTAGCCTTTGACTTTATCAAAGACCCCAGTAGGCTATAATATTACCTAAGTAAACAGGAAGTGCATTGTAAGCAGCTTCGAAAATTCTAAAATTGACAGAGACATCTTGTTACCTGGACAGTCACCCAAAGTTTTTGTAACATTGGGGCATCCAATCTTCAGCCCACAGGCCCATTGTATTTGACAGACATTTTCATGAAGCAGAAAATTTGAAAGACTTTTGCCTAGATTGGCAGTTTGTCAGTCACTTTCTTCTGTATCCTGCAGAATGTCAGATTCTTTCATGAAGCAGGAACCCTGAAGGACTGTCTCACCTTTTTAAGGCAAGTTTAGCACTCATTTTTTGTGGGTCCTGCATGTCTAGTCCATACAGTATACCGTCAAACAGTCCAGGCAAGAGCAGTTTCTTGCCCAAATGGCTAGTGAACTCCATAAGGAGTCTCCTTGATGGCCATCATCCTCTTGAAGTAATTGGTACTTCCAGAAGCAGATGTGTCTCATTATTGTGAAAAGTCCTCAGTTAACAAAACATTTTTAAATGCCATATTCTGTAAACCTTTGAAAGGTTTGAAGAATACCTATCCATCTGAAATACATCTCTGTAAATCTAGAAAATCTAACTAACAAGATTACACAGTTGACTGTTATAGATGACTATCTAGTCTGTATTTCTGAATTATACATTACATTTTAAATGAGCTGCACAAACACAATACCTTAAACAAGAGCAGAAGCACATATACATAGTTTAATAAAATCAACCTTAAATTTGTATCAACAGACCAAGATCCATACCAATGCAAAAGTATTTATCTCTATATCATATCCCCCTTTAAATGAAAACAAGCATTTATAAACAATAATTATTGGAATTTAGCCATAGTTTTCTCCAAACTGCTTCCTGTTGTTTGTTGGGCAAAATATTTTTTAGGATTTACAGAGACTTTTCAGGAGAGTCTTGATCCATCAAACCACATTAGCCTGAAAGGAATCTTCAGGTTCTCATCCTCTATGGAAACAAAAGCAGAACCTCTTTGCCAAAGTAACATATCCTTAGACTCAAATTTTGAAGTCAAGATACCTTTTTGTTCGTTTAACTTAGCAGCCCTCAAAGTCAAATGTCTCTCTGCAGTCAAAAAATTCAAAAAAAAAAACACAATAATATACAGTATCCAGACACTCTGTGTGCATTCCATCTTTACATGGCTTAGTTTTCTTTACTCCTTTAATCTATGACTGTCTGTACTCTTTTATGTTACTTTTATTGTCTCTTTAAAGAATTTGTTTTATTTTTTCAAAACTGTTTATTTCTTTTTATAACTGTCTGTACTCTTTTTCTTTTCCCCCTCAAGCCTATGTTACTTTTTCGAACACAATGTGTCATTTTTAGAGGTCTTTTATGTCTGATGCAGTTGGTTGCCTAGCCAGAGAGTGCTGGGCTGCTGGCGTGCTCTCAGCTACTTTCCTCCTAACCGTGAGTGGGTGAACAAGGACCCAGACTTGAAGTGGGTGGCAGGTCATGCGTGTTACCCCCACGTTAGGTGCCATTTTGTAGAAGTAGACTATTCTTCCCTTTCCCAGCCACTCAAACCCAAATAATCACACAGAAACTTTATTAATTACAACACTGCTTGGCCAATGACTCGGGCATATTTTTAACTAGCTCTTACATCATAAATTAATCCATTTCTGTCAATCTGTGTATAATCACGAGGCTGTGGCTTACCAGATAAAATTTTAGCAGGCATCTTTCTCCTTTGGCAACTACATAGTGTCTTCCTGACTCGTCTACTCTATGTATATACTATATATATCTGTTAAAACTTCCTGCCTGGCTTTACTCTGCTAAGCCACTGGCCGAAAGAACTTACTCATTAGCTAATAAAAGCAAAACATATATAGAAGGACTTCCCACATCAGATAAAGAATTTATTTAGGTATATAGTTTTGAGTACAATACTCAGATTCTTATTTTATCTCACTAAGTACCAAGTTTTAAAGATCTTTTGGTATTTCCACATGAGTATAATTGTTCTAGCCACTAATGTACTCTCCTCTGCTGGCTGTGGTTGCTTCAACTCACATCACCACAAATACTGTAGCCATGAGCATGATAACCATCAACCCATAATGGATCTATGTGCGACTCTCCATGAAATATTGATTAAGGAAAAGAACTTTTAGAAATAAGGTAGGAGACTGGAGACAAGGATTAGCATGGTCAGTTTAGTACACTTGCTCTTGCAGAGGGCTTGGGTTCAGTCCCCAACTAACACTGGTGGCACACAACCATTCATAACTCCAGTTCCAGGGGATCTGACTCCCTCTTCTGACTTTCGCAGGCTGTAGAAGGAGCTGCAGGCCGCTTCCCAGCCGCCTGGTTCCTGGCTGCCAGCTAGCTTATGCCCCAAAATAATTACACGGAAACTGTATTCTTTTAAACGCTGCTTGGCCCATTAGTTTTGCCCTCTTATTGAATAGCTCTTACATATTGATCTAACCCATTTCTAATATTCTGTGTAGCACCACGAGCTGGCTTACCAGGAAAGATCTTAACCTGCGTCTGTCTGGAGTGGGAGAATCATGGTGACTGCCTGACTAGGCTTCTTTCTCCCAGCATTTTGTTCTGTCTACTCCACCCACCTAAGGGCTGGCCTATCAAATGGGCCAAGGCAGTTTCTTTATTAACCAACGAAAGTAACTCCTCCATCAACAGGCACCAGGCATACATGTAGTGCACATATATACTCAGGCAAAACATGTATACTCATAATAGTAAGTAAATATTTTTAAAAGAATATAGTGAGAAACAGTCTTATTTTTAATAAGTTGGCCTGTTTGCTCTTCTGAATGATGATATCAGTTTTATTTCCTACCAATAACAAACCCAATCCCTGTGAGTCAGCCACTTTCTCAACAGCTGGTATTACTCTTCCACACATTCCAGGAATATATTGGCATTCTTATGGTTCATATTTCCAGTATTTGAAATGGATGTGGGTACCTACTTGTTAACTTTTAAACTCCTTTATAAGCATTGCTATTTTTATTGGGTTTTCTGTTCAGGATTTACATCTTCCCGTCTTCTGCTATTGTGATATCTGTAAACTTAATTTTCTGTGAAGCCCTTTACTACACATATTCTTAATTGTGATGAAAATATAATCAACTTTCTTCTTTTGCTTTAGAATTTAGACGTCTTTTAAACCTGAATTTATTTTTCCACACTCCTAAATAAAATGTTTCCTATATTTTCTTCTATTGTTTTTTGTTATGCTTGAGTTTTGTTTTGTTTGTTTGTGTCAGGGCCTCACTATGTGATAAAGACTGGTCTTGAACTCTCAACTTTTCTTCCTTGGCTTCTTGAGTGCTGAGGGTTACAATGTACAACTGCAGAAGCCCAATATTCTATTGCATATGACAGCCATTTTTCCTGTTAGGCATTTAAATAAGTAATACACAGTTAACAAAGAAACAAATTTGCTAATATAATTAATAAACAGTCTCTTCTTCCCCATGGCTTAGTATCCTTATTTCTTTCTTTATAAAATAAGAAAACTATTGGCTTCTACCACTTAGAACCAACATGAGATTAAATTAAATGATTCTGCCCTTTTGTGGCATCTGAATTTCCAGTTCTTAAATGCTTTGTGTTCTGTCCTTAAAAAAATTCCTGTAATTATACAAAATGTTTTGGCCCCGAAATTTTATCAAGTACTTACACATACATCTTCACATATAAAACATCCAATCAGAACCTCACATGTCAGACTTACCTTCACTCAAATGAGCAAATTTTTAGGCCGAGTTCGTCGAATCAAGTATTCCTCTCCTTAAAAGGTTTCCAGAGACCTGATGAACTGTCCTTGAAGACATAAAAAGTGAGGTCTGGTATGATTCATCTGAAGGATGGCTGTGTTTCATCACTTTTAAACTTATCAGAGCATTTTATATATGGTAAGTACTCACTAGTTATTTCTAAATTCACTTACATTTACTTTCCTTTTTAAAAAATCCCTGTTGATAAATTTAAATACATATATTTTGAATGAAAAAAGTTCACACACTCTAATTTCAAGTATTATTTTTGGGCCTAAAGAAGAGAGAAAGGCTATCACCACTACACTAAAGGCTGTGGCAAAGCTCCTGTTCTGCCTCCAGCCAAATAGTCCTTCATGTAAGACACTGAAAAATTAACTTTCAAATTACACTTCACATTATTTCGACTCTTCCTGAAACCTCAAAGATGCAACTGAAATTAGAGCAATGTCCACAGATTTCCATCAAACCTGAGTAGGAATCTGCAGATAATGAACCCATTAGTAATGAAAAGGTGCATCTGCACAATAATTGTGTTGGGAAGTCTGCACTGCATTACTGTCTGGCACTATCAGACCACTGAAATGACCAGGACAATTGAAAGATGCTGTTTGATTTCCTGATGATTATTAAAGAATGCCTCCTGAGCCCAGCCTCGCAGGCCTCACTCTTGAATCTACAGCTCCAGCGGCCTCTCATGCATTATACATTAAACCCATATGGCCATTTGAGGGGCAAGGTCTCTGGAGGGAAGTTTCATAGCAGTCTCTTCCCTGCAGTAGGGGGGAAAAGGTGAGAAAAACAACAAAGAAAGGAAGAAAACTGGGAATTATAGCGGGGAGGAAAAGAACACCCCTGGGCAGCACTGAAAACTCATACAAAGGTGCGCCGATTCGATAAACACATGCATTTCTAATGAGCTATAGAGAAGACTTCCATTCTCTCACTACAAAGGAATGACAGATCCTAGAGGTGAGGGTAATTATCTGGATCTGATCATTCCACAGAGTTTTCAATGGCCCAAAACATACCAGTATACTACAACGTATGTACAGATCCATCTATTGAAGATGCAAAAGGAAGAAGGAAGAGGAGATGGAGGAGAAAGACGAGGGGAAGACAGACAATGCAAATGAGAGAACCAGAGTCATTTTCAGAAGGCTTCTTCTTTATATTTCTGTACCTAAACTTCTGAGAGCTCCTAATCAAGGCTGGTCTCTGCTATATCTAATAAGAAAGTCAATTCCGTCATCAACAAAGGTAAGAAAATTCAGTGGGGACCACAGAGATGTCTCTGAGATTAACAGAATGTGCTGCTTTTTCAGAAGACCTGGGTTCGATTCCACGTACCTACATGGTTACCCACAATAATCCATAACCTCAGTTCCAGGGCATCTGACCTCTGCAGAAACCTAGCAACCCATGATACTCATGCTTACAGGCAAGCAAAGCATTTACACATAAAATAAATTTAATAAATCTAATTTTTAAATTTTTAAAGAAATAAAAGTTTGGGTAATTTTTGACCAAACAGATCCATGCAGATGAGCCTTGACTTTCACTAAAACTTAACACTGATAACTAACATTCAAAAGGCACCTATGGGTAGAGTAATACATCAGACAATATTCTTTTTTACCCTTGGCCAAATATATATAATATTTTTTTTTCTTTTTTTTATTGAGAAAAAGAAAAGAAAAAAGTTTCCGCCTCCTCCCGGCCTCCCATTTCCCTCCCCCTCGTCCCACCCTTCTCCCCCTCCCCCCGCTCCTCTCCCCCTCCCTCTCCAGTCCAAAGAGCAGTCAGGGTTCCCTGTCCTGTGGAAAGTCCAAGGCCCTCCCCCCTCTGTCCATGTCTAGGAAGGTGAACATCCAAGGTGGCTAGGCTCCCACAAAGCCCGAACTTGAAGTAGGATCAAAACCCCGGGCCATTGTCCCCGGCTTCTCATCAGCCCCCATTGTTCGCCATGTTCAGAGTCTGGTTTTATCCCCTGCTTCTTCTGTCACAGTCCAGCTGGCTTTGGTGAGCTCCCAATAGATCAGTCACACTGTCTCAGTGGTTGGGTGCACCCCTCGTGGTCGTGACTTCCTTGCTCATGTTCTCCCTCCTTCTGCTCCTCATTGGAAACTTGGGAGCTCAGTCCGGTGCTCCAGTGTGGGTCTCGGTGACTATCTCCATCCATCACCAGCTGAAGGTTCTATGGTGATATGCAAGATATTCGTCAGAATTTTTCTGGAGTACAGTACACTAGATATTAATGCTGGAAATAATTCTCCCAAATATTCTTGCAAAGTAGTGCATCTATGCTCTATACAGACGACTACAATGGCAACTATTTCTGTCTCTCTGCCCTACAACCCGGAATTAATAAGATTCCCTTGACTTAAAAGACTGCCTATTACCTTAATGTCAAATAAGAACTAACCACCAAGCATGTCCAGAAATGAAGCTAAGGTTTAAAATTCATCATTTTATTTGTTTCTATAATTTTTAGATGTGTCAATATTACTCCTATTATTTCCAACTTACTAGAGAGAAAATTAAGCTGTATCATCAGCCCTATATTTAATTTAAAAATTTAAATATAAAATAGGCATTTTAATTTTGTTTTTGTAACTGTATCAGTAATTGGGTGTATTCTGTTTTTGTATTTGTAAATTAATGCACTGTTGTCTTTACTTTGATTAGTCATCTTGCCCACATAAATATATGAAATATTGAACATGACATGCCATTTTTTGGCTATTTTCTTTTTCTTAGGACCCCATAAAATTTAGTAACCCCATAAAACTATGAGTAGCAATATTAATAACATTTCATCCAATGGCGCTATTGAATGTCATCCTGCTTTCATCTTCATTTTCAAAACCTTTCCATACATTGTGTCACATTGCTTTCCAAATATATATAGATGCTAATTTTCCAATTAGATATTAGAACACAGGCTCACAAGTAAGTCTGCACAAATGTTCTATATTTATTTTGAAATGGAGTTGGGCTCCAAGGAGTCATTCTATTTTACTATTCCCATAAAGGTGGTATTTTTCCCTTTACAGCTCTGGCTTCTTGCCCTGACTCCTATGCAGTTGGAAGCCTAAGCAAGCTGAAGGTCTTATGTTCTCACCTTGTTTTCTTTAGTGATTGATGAGGTCTCGCCATCATGGCCATCCATGACTCAGCTTGTGCCTGGTACATCATTGATCCCTTAGTAATCAGATGAGACATTCAACCATTCTCCCAAAGACTAAGATTATGAAGCACTATGTGTAAGTTGAACATGAGCAGGTAAAAGGGCATTTTCCTTTATAATAATGCAATCAAAATTTATTGTATTATTGTGTTTCTCTTGAGGAAAATTGATCCTGAGGAAATATTAGTTCAATTACAATAAGAAAAAAGAAGTTTGGCACAGAAAGGGTAGCTCAGCAGTCAAGAGCTTGTATTGCTCTTGAGGTGTTTTGTTCCCAGCATCTACACTGGGAACCTAACTGCCAATTCCCGGAGATTTGACACCCTCTTCTGGCTTTCACCAACACTTGTATGCATGTGTAGAAACTCACACATACACACACACACACATAATTTAAAAACAAAATCTAGAAATATTTTAAAGCCATACATTGTTAAACTTTAAAGTACTTCAATCTTTAAAATGTTAATATGTATTAATTGTGCAAAATAAGGTTTCATTGTGATATTTTCATGCATGTTTATAATGAAGCATTATCACACTCACCCTCACCAAATATTTTGTTCTGCCTCCTTTCCCTTTCTTCTGGTCCCCTTCCCCTTTCTGAATAGAGTCAAGTCTAACTTTATTTATTTTTTTTTTAAATCCAGATTCCAAATACAAGAGAAAGCATGCAGTATTTGCATTTCCGAGTCTGCTTCATTTCACTTAGCATGGAGGTTGTCAGTTTCATCTATTTTCCTACAAAATGACATAAGTTTTTTCGTTAGGACTGAATAAAATACCACTGTGAATATATATAGGAAATGCCTTGGTACATGGTACTTTACTTTTTAAGCTAGGGAACTGAAGCTTAAAGTTTCTATCTATGATAATGATATGTGATGTATGATATATGATTTACTAGGTATAATTATGCACACTGTAGTTAGTCGTCCCTGTGTTCTCTGATAAGTTGAGTGAAGGTAGAAAATATTTCATTTGTCTTGTATGTATAGCATACCATACTCCCAATTACACTTCCCACAAGACCCAGTAAATGACAGAATCTCAAAAAAATTATTAGATGATAGATGATAAATGGGTAAATAAATAAAAGATTAAATGCACAAAATGGCAGGAAAGGAAACTCTAGTGAGCACATAGTTTAGCAAATAAGAAATAGATGTTTTAAAAGTAAAGAGAGTACATGTGAAAAAAAAGCGTCTGAAATTTGGAAAAGGGAAGAACTTTTTGGAAAAGAACACCAGGTCTTTTAAGGGTTCCATACTAAACTCTAAAGCATGTACACACATCAGAAGAAACACAGGAAGCTTTAAGGACTAGCAGGGAAATGCGTAGACAGAACACACACAAATTTAAACCTGGCATTATAATCTGGTGTCCCTAACCTTTGAGGTGTTTGACAAAATTAATATTAAGCCTTTGGAAGCTTTGTCAAATTTTCACAACATTAAGTACACCAATCAGCCTCTGTGGATGAAGGAAACCAGCTAAATGAATCATGTCATATGTACAACTAAATACCATGCAACTGCTGGATACATATATTGTTACAGAATAAAACTCAATGTATGAACAAAATTAAACAGTTAAAAATGAACAAGAAAGATTCATATGTTATTAAGCAAACAAACAATGAGACCAGATATTTACATATATGAATGGTTGAAGAAAACATGCATGAGAACACGTGTATGCCTGACTGACCCTGGATATGAAATTGAAGCACTATCAGTAATCTAAACTTTCCCTTGGCAACGTTTTAATTTTTCACTAGATAAAACAAATAATTTGCAGACATGAAAACAAAAGTCTAGGCTGGATGATAACTGTTAGAATCCAATTGATACTCTTCATAATTCTTTTCAATTTTATGGGGAATTTGAATATCAATAATCACAACTCAACAAAATAAAATTATTATATGAGAAATTATGAGTTGAATGAAACTATGTATTCTCATTCTGAGCACAGTGCAAAATATCAGGTATTCAATAAATGACAGATTCTGATGCTAATCAAGAATTTACTACAGGAATTATTCTTTGCCTCCTCCCTTCCCCCAAGTCTATCCTCTATTTCTCAGAGACTACAACCCCTTCAAACAAATCTGCCTCATAACTTATTTTCTGTTTGGGTAGCATATGCTGTCACACTCTTAATTAAGACTCTGATTAGGGGACCTAGAAGTATTATTATGCATGTGGTTTGATGTGTGCATTTAAATTAACCCATGAGACTAATTATGCTAGACACTTTATCTTCAAGATGGCAAGTGTAATAGCTCTTGAGATGAGATTTCTTTCTGAAAGTAAGGAAAATAAAGGAGCTTGCATGGAAAAATCAGCCATGAATTTGAATAGAAAAATAAGCACAGGTATCTAAGAGGATAAGTAGAGGATTCCAAGCACAAATGCCATCATTTCTTTAAGTCTTGCTTGCAAGAATTTGACACTGCAACTAAAAATGTATTTACTTAGCTTTGTTGATTATATTGTACATCTCCACCAAAAAGAGAAAGATTCTCATATTTTCAAGACATGACATATTGGACAATATGTAGGTTTCACCCTTAGGAATTGCCAGTCATACTATAGATAAACCTGATCATCAAAATTTATTATTCCAACTTATTTAAAAAATCCAATTAGGTGTCTTCTACAGCTGTCACATGTACATTTGCTGTCATTGTATCATAGTGGAGACCTAAGTAGTGGAGACCTACTTAGGTACTGGAAAACTAAGGGGGCAATCTGAATATAACTCAAAATCAGTCCTTGGTAACCTTATTCTTTTTTAATATTTTTATTGTTTTTATTGGGCTATATATTTTTCTCCATTTCCCTCCCTTACTCTTCCCTTCCCTTTTACACTCTTTCATGGTCCTCACGTTCCCAATTTACTCAGGAGATCTTGTCCTTTTCTACTTCCCATGTAGATTAGAGCCATGCATGTCTCTCTTAGGGTCTGCTTTGTTGTCCAGGTTCTCTGGGATTGCGAATTGCAGGCTGGTTTTCTTTGCTTTATGTCTGAAAGTCACTTATGAGTGAGTACATATGATATTTGTCTTTCTGGGTCTGGGTTACATCACTCAATTTGATATTTTCTTTCCAACGTTCCTTTTTCCAACTGGTCTAAGAATATCACATCTTTGATAATGAGTGATAATCAGATCTATGCTTTCACTAACTGCAATATTGAGTAAACTCTTATTATTCTGGAAACTCCTCCACCAGTTTCAAATGTCTCCAAATGAAAGTAACAAGAAACTGATAAAAGTATGTCTTTACTTTCTGCTCTGAACACAGCTCACTTAGAAATAGATTTAAATTTAATCTCCCTAGGTATAGAAACCAAAACCATCCTCCTCCCAGATCCAGATTAGTATTTGGGATTAACAATGCTACTACTCTCATTCAACCATTCATTAAATTCTGTGTCTGCTGGGCTCCATTTCATTCCAGTACAAATGCTTTATTGATTAAAGTCATTATATTAAGATGATTTTACATCCTTCCTGATGTGGGAGCCCCCTCTGTGTGCTGTGATTACCATTAATGAGTAAAGAACTGCTTTGAGCCTATAGCAGAGCAGGGCAGTAGAGTGGAGCAGATCTAGGCCAGGAGAAAGAAGGGCGGAGTCAGAGAGACGCCGTGTAGCCGCCAGAATCAGACATGCCAAATCTTTGCTGGTAAGTTACTGCCACGTGGTGATATATACATTAATAGAAATGGGTTAAATTAATATAAGGGCCAATAAGAAGCTAGAGCTAATGGGCCAAGCAGTGCTTTAGCTAATATAATTTCTGTGTGATTATTTTGGTTCTGGACAGCCGGGATGAGCAAGGAGCCTCAGCCTACAGTTTGCCCCTTTTCTTCTTCCTAATTGTAGATTGTGTGTGTGTGGTATGTGTGTGTCTGTGTGCACATCT
Source organism: Neodon shergylaensis (assembly GCA_025134845.1). Classification (NCBI taxonomy): domain Eukaryota; kingdom Metazoa; phylum Chordata; class Mammalia; order Rodentia; family Cricetidae; genus Neodon; species Neodon shergylaensis. The sequence goes on along the minus strand of JABTXL010020138.1, from coordinate 7,415,561 downwards.
ACTCATGACCTTGTCTTTTTGAAACTGAGCTTTCTGTACTTTGCAGATGCCTGAAAGAACCATCTTTATAGTCACACAACCTCTTCACCATTATTCCACACTTTCTAAAACCATATCCACTTTTTTCTGTAACAAATCAGCAACTCTCCGCTGCATCAGAAACAGATGTATTAACTAGACCCCTTTGTCTAAGAAAATTTAAACCAGAGCAAAGGAAATCTATTTAGGTGCCTGGCTGCCTCCGAAGTGAAGACACTGTGGACGACTTGCAATATGAATGGGAGAAGCCTGTGAAGATATGGATTTCTAAGATGCTATGGGAATAGAAAATGCTGTCCTGGTGGATCATTAATCAAACTAAAAAGCTACCTAACAGAGCCGAGCAGTCCCAGAAGCCAGCCATCTATTTCTAGGCTGTTTTCTATAAAAGCCGACAGCGTGGATGTGATGAACACCTTTCTCTAATCTGTCTTTTCTGTCCTACACCTGTTTTATAAATCACCATTATCAGCAAGGGATTGAAGTTGGTTTATTTATCTTCAGGAGAGGTAGAAGCAGAAGTTCTAATCTGCTGTTCATAAACTGGCACACCTACACATTTTTATAAAGTTGACAGGGTTTTTGCATACAAATTTTGACGTTCTAATATGCAACAAAATTATTTTTCCAGTGGTAAATTTAGATTATCAAAAACCATAACATGCTATCTTAAAACACAATATGATTCATTGCTCCATTGCCTAGTTCATGTCTTAAACATGAAGAATCCTTGTTAGTATAGCATGACATTCACTCAGGCACCACTCAATGACCCTGTGAGAATCTAAAACCTGCAAATGTTAGGAATCCTGCCACACCCATGGACACAGTTCATCTGGCCCAGAGACATACTCAATGTTCAGTGTATGCTTGGTAAATTAATAATTCAAGTTTCTAACTTGTCTCTTCCTTCAATGGGCTGTTTAATCATTTTAGCCCTTCAGTTAACTTTTAACTTTATAATCAAAATATATTAGATTTATAGAAGTACGGAGCTCACAGATAGCCTCAGGTCTTGCTTTTTTACAGCTGTTTATAGTCTCGATGAGAACACTGAAGTATTAAAAGATTGAGAATGCCATCTAAAATTGCATAGCAAAGGGATGTTAGGTGATGGACTAGCATCAACCTACAGTCCCGTCACTTCCTCTGTAAACCACAGCAACAGTTTCCCACCCAAAAAGCCTAATTTTATCTTAAAAATACAACCAAGAGACCCTTACTTTGTCTATTTATTCAATGCAAAAATAGGTTATTTTTCCTATGTCAGATAAAATATTCCAAATATTAACAAAGATCATTGATTGAAAGGCAACTATCACTTTTGTTATCGTTATAAAAAGTAGTAGAGAAAAATACAGTCTTTAAGATTAAATTGATCCGTGTAAAGATTTATTAGGCATATTCGTCATTTTGTATGGAATTTGAATGAAGCACAAAAGTAAAAGTATAAATAAAATAACATACTGACTCCATTGGATTCTTTGGAGAACTTGAGAGTCAACATTGCTAGGCTTTCTGTGGAACAGACATGAGGAAATTACAAAATTTCAAAGGCCTAGCAGTATGAAATCAAGTTGATGCTGAAGTCATGTCAAGCACATAAAAACAGTGATCAGTGTCCACAAAGAGGAAAGTGAGTTTTACATCACCACAAGTGAGATGTGTAATAACAACTGAACGTAAGATATGTTGTAGTGTGCTGAGGATGTAGTTAAACAACAAAGCACTGGGTTATGATGTATGAGACCCTGAGGTCGATCCTCTATGCTGTAAATACATGCATATGTGCATTTTACACACACACACACACCAATCTACACTTGGCTCTTCAGACTACTCATCACCAAAGTAGGTTAACTAAGGAAAAAGCATAATTTTATCTGTGATTCTAACAGCATCTTAGAGTCACTGGGGTTGTCTTTTCACACATACAAAAAAAAAAAAAACAATAGTCCTCTGATAATCTGTGGTGCCACATTTGGGGACCAAGCAAGTGGACCTTCACCAAGGCTCTGAGATCCCAAGTTTTAAAAGCCAGGGAGTTTCCCATGAAATTCCTCTACTGGTGTGAAAAGAAAAGATGAAAATAGTCCTGAGAGAATCAGAGAAGGACCCCCCCCCCCCGCAGGGTGTCAGCTTTCCATATGGACTCCTATACTGATAAGAAATAACATATCTGACTTGGTGAGCTCTCTGATCTAGTGAATGCACAGCGATCAAGATGACAAGTGAGTAGTTGTAAAAACGTGATCATCTTTATCCCAATAAGCCTGGTAGGAAAAATGCATAAATAGCTGTGGCTATAAAACTGGAAATTAAAATAGCTAACATTTATTGAGAGTGTTTCATTTGCTCTCTGTGGGTTATTGTATTTAATCTTCACAATAATCCCTCTGAGATAGATATTACTGTTATCTAGCAAAGCCCTGTCCTTTTGAAAAAAAAAGCGCTAATAAGCACTTTCTCGCTAATCTCTTCCAGGGCTCTTTCTGCCTTGATTTCTGAGATATGCCTTGCTTATCGTTTTCCAGATTATAAACATCTTGAAAATGGTTATTTAAAAACAAAATAACTATGCTTAGTCTTTAAGTTAGAATCAATAAATATTGCTGCATGAAACTGAACTGATCTGAACTGAAATGTACGTTACAAATATATAAAGCGGACCACAGCTGCCTGGGTTTGATAGTATTGTCAAACTATTGCTTATACTTTACCAGATGTCTCTAAACTTAAGCCTGTGTTCTCGCCCCCATGTTGTAGTCTACCATAATAAAGTTTGGAGTATTTTCACCTTTTCCCATCCTGTTTTAAGGGAAGATGTCTGGGAAATGAAGCTACAAGACATAACAGACAACACAGAGCATAACTTTCAAGTACGCTGGTACTGATTGATACACAGAGTTACAAATTAACAGTCTCTGAAGGTTCTTATGCTGAAATCATTACAATATCACTCTAACAAGCTTTTCTGGTGTTTAATTAATACTTTCATTTCACAGGTATTACCCTGCACATAGCTGTGACTGGCTTTGTGCCATACAGAGAAATGTTTGCTTTGGACTGTACAGCTAAACTGGATAGGTAATTTGAGAACTGAGAAACATGCTGAAGTTCATTTGGGTCTTAATGAAAGAATGCCACCGATTAATGCCCAGTATGTTAGAGGCACAGAGTTATTCTCGCCTTTTCTGTCTAATCCTACAACATTCTTTTGGAGGCCCATTTGCTGTTTTGTTTTGTTTATCTTGGTTTTAGTTGAAGCAGCCTGCATAGCAAGTTTATGCGTTGCTGTCCCAGGGTTAACACTTGTCCTTGAAACTGATGTTGAAGTATCTGCTATTTTGTGTCCATTCATCATTGGTTATAGAAAGACTTGGGTGATGTAGCTAACCTCTTGTCAGCTGTAATGCGATCTCCTTTCCACTGCCCTCATTTGCAATTTGTAATTTGGGAGAAAAGCAAATTCTCTGGTAAATTACCATTTAACAGGGGAAACTACCCTACAGTTTGATGTTTGTGTCTCCAAATAGCAGCAGTTTTCACAGACATCACCTATGATCTGTGATAAAGGTCAGCTCACACTGCTGCCCAAGCACACACGTGTAACTGGGAATAACAATTTCATGAAAACAGTAGACCCTTACTGTGAGTAAAAGACCTTAGTATTTTCATTTCAGTAATATTCTATGTATTTTTTAAAACATTGTTATCACAACATAAACCATCAATAGGCCATTGGTTTCAGGATTTTTTTTATGTCAGACTTAAAACAATGATAGCATTAACTAGCGCTTAACTACTCTTAACTATTCCCTGAAAATTTTTTCCTATACATTTGCAAAATTTTTCACTTTACTTTTTTTATAATTTTATTTAATTTTATTTTTTTTATTAAAGATTTCTGTCTCTTCCCCACCTCCGCCTCCCCTTTCCCTCCCCCTCCCCCAATCAAGTCCCCCTCCCTCTTAAGCCCAAAGAGCAGTCAGGGTTCCCTGCCCTGTGGGAAGTCCAAGGACCACCCACCTCCATCCAGGTCTAGTAAGGTGAGCATCCAAACTGCCTAGGTTCCCACAAAGCCAATAGGTGCAGTAGGATCAAAAACCCATTGCCATTGTTCTTGAGGTCTCAGTAGTCCTCATTGTCCGCTATGTTCAGCGAGACCAGTTTTATCCCAGACTTTTTCAGACCCAGGCCAATCAAATACTTAGATTTGTAACTATAGAGCCAAGTTATTTGAATGCAAAAATATAGGTAAATACTATACATTTTGGGTAGGTAGAACATTAGTTCTGATTCTGAGCTATTACCATGTAATAGTAACTACAGACAAAAATACTTTAATTTTCACCTACAAACTCGAGATACCTTGTGGTAAACAATGAAAACAGAAATGGGGGTGGAACGGCCTTGAGGTGCAGCTGAGCTAAGACAAAAGTGATGTCAGCCTCCTCCTTAGTCCCAGCAAAGGGGGCTCATCTGGCGAGGTGCTGGATTTAATTCGCTCCTATTTTAATGGATAAACGTGAAATATAGTCTTCTTAGGATTATATCTGCCTGTCATTACAAAACAGAGCCTAACAAACAAGAAAATTATGGAAAGAAATTATAAAGGAATAATTTTTTATATTTTCTTAAAAAATGTACCTATAAATTCAAAAGATAAATCCTTTGAAACATTATATACTTGTCACTATGTGGCTATAATTGTGCATTAACATTTGATTAATCTGTCCTGTCCAGCACCTAGTTTAAATATTTTATAAATATTGTATTAATGAAAGAATAAGATAGCTTCTAAATCAAATATTTTCAAGTAATTTTAACATTTTCTAGTTTTCAAATAATAAAGTCATTTAAAACAATTTTCATTTAAATTTTTTTCTTCTTTTGAGAATTTCATATGTTATTTAAAATGTTAACTCTAATTTCTGTAAATTTATATTTTTACTGGTCTATTCAGATTTGCTTACTGCCTGCAGTTAAATTACTTGAGCACTCAATTTCATGTTCTATTGCCTCATCTTCATTCAAGTCTCATTCACCAAATTAAACCGTGGTCTGGGGAAATAATTGTGTGTGTATGTGTGTATATGTGTGTATGTGTGTCTGTGTGTGTGTGTATGTTGTTTCTCTATGTGTGTATGTCAGTGTTTCTGTCTATGTGTCTGTATGTGTGTGTGTCTGTCAGTGTGTCTGTCTGTCTGTGTGTCTGTGTTGTGTCTGTATGTGTGAGTGTGTGTCTGTCTGTCTGCCTGTCTGTGTGTCTGTGCTGTGTCTACATGTGTGTGTATGTGTGTATCTGTCTATCTGTCTGTTGTCTGTGTTGTGTCTGCATGTGTGTGTGTGTGTTTGTGTCTGTATGTGTGTGTATTCCATTTTGTTCTGTCTCATATTTCTCTTGCCTTCTCAGTCACTCTCAACGTCATGAAATTGGCCATGACTTCTCTGACCTGGAAGTAAGGGCCTACCAACATAACTCCTCGGCTCTTGACCAGTGACTCAGTGTCAGTCCACTGAGGAATCTTCCACCTGAACACAGATATTATTTACCTCTCTTTCTTTGCTAATGCCTACCCCTCTTTAGAAAACATGATCCATTTGCTCAGCTTGTATTTAAGCCCTACCTAATAAGCGAGGAGCATCAGAAATCTTACTTGAATTCTCTTCTCTGGTCTTTCTAATCTAGAAGCAAAGATTCATTAGAGTAGTTCTATAACCCAAGAATTTAAAACAAATACCAAATCACAAACAGTTATGTTGTTTTGGATTGTTGGTGTTATATCACCTGGCATGGTGGTGCAAGCCTTTAATCCAGCATTCAGAAGTCAGAGGCAGGTGGATCTCGGCGTTCAAGGGCTATCTGGTCTACACAGCTATTTACAGGGCTTCATAGTGACACTCTACCTGAAAAACAAAAGCAGTAATTTTGTTTGGGAACAATTAGGTTGGGAATTTGAAGGATTTTCTGAGTAAAATTTGCTCATCTCTCTTAAGGTTATCAGATATGGCCCTGGTTGGTGTCACCTGCGAAAGCTTGCCTGAGGCTGTATTGTGTAAAGGTTTCCTCCATGCTTAAACATTCCACCATCCTGCAGAAAGCACCTTAAACAGGAAGGCAAACAACTCAAATTAGCTTCAGGAAGTCCCTGAAACTGACCAGATTGACTTGACTCCTCCCTGTCACAGTAAGCAATAAAAGCTAAGTCCCTCTAGGACACAAAGAAAGAAGGTGAACTGGATAAAACACTCTCAGAAGCCAAGTTTCAAAGAAGACTCTGAGACTGGACCAGCTGCCTGTAGGAAGCAGAAATCAGCTAAACTGCCTGGAAGAGCTTTAAACCAACTGAGGCACCTGGAAGGAACTCTTTAACCTTTGAGCTGCCTGCAATGTGTGGTGTGCTTCAGGTTCCTACCTTTGTGAGTTATCCCCTTGCTAGGGTGAGCTTTGGTGATGTACCTGTCTTTGAGTCATTTCTGTTCCTGTAAATTACCCCTCATTCATATTTCTTCAAGTAACCCCAATAAAGCACATTGGTTCACCAAGTTGGACTTGAGCTGTATCCATACTTTGATCTGTTTTTAATGCAGGTTTAAGGCCCCATGGGCTTTTTGTGATTCATTTTGGCTTGTCTTTTGATTCCATTCTTGTTTGGCTCATGTTTAGGCAATCACATTAGTAAGATTTTGTGGATGTAGCTGCTGATATTACTAGGAGATACAGTCTCACAGCAAATTCACTCATGCCCTGATGCTACAATGTTCCCTGAGCCCTAGAAATGAGAGTGTTTTGTAGATGTACCCATTGGTAATAGGCTTTATAACTCTACATTTTGACTGATTGTGTTTTTCTGTAATGATCTCCAACTGTTGCAAAGAGACGTTTCCTTGATGAGAGGTGAAGACTACATTCATCTATGCGAATAAAGACAAATGTTTATATTGCTATTGGATATTATACTGGATTGGTGAAGTAGTGGCTGTAGGTTCTCCTCAAAGATCCATGACTTTACTGGCCCTGGATAATTGGCTAGGTTTCTAGAACCAGACAATATTGACTAAATATGCCAAATACAATGTTCTTCTGTGCTGTTCTCTTTGCCCTGAAAATCATGCTTTAGTATCCAAGTCACTGACAGTATGGAGGCCATCTATGAGCTGGTTGGCTTCAGGTGGCAATCCTTGGGATTCAAACAATCCCTAGTCAGCACATGTGGTGTACTGTACTATGTAGGCAAAGAACTCTGTATGGTTCAAGACTTTTTGTTGAAGGAACTCTTGAATGTGTTATATGGTATTTCCTGGCATTTACCCTCAATCATTTAGGGCCAAGTGATAGACATAACTATATTTAAATCAGGTCTTAGGTGCTAGGGAGGTTTCTTCGTAGTAAAGAGTACTTGTTGCTCTTGCAGAGAACCTTGGTTCAATACCCAGCAACCTGCATGAGTGTGACAGTTGTGTAGCTTGTTTGTGGGGCCCCTAGCAGTGGAATTAGAACCTGTCCCACAGGAGTTGACTGTTTGGAACCTATTCCTCATACTGGGATGCCTTACCCAACCTTGATGCATAGGGAGGACCTTGGTCCTACTTCTACTTGATGTGCCATGCTTTGTTGATTTTCATGGGAAGCCTGCCCATTTCTGAATGGAGAAGAAAAACATGTGGGGATGGGAGGTGGGAAGAGGGAATGGGAGGAGGAGAGGGAAGGGAAACTATGGTTGGTATGTAAAATAAATAAAAAATTAATAAAAATTTAAGAAATATATACACAATAAATCCATAAAAAGTAAAATAAAAACAATCAAAGACCTCATTTTTCTACTTAGCAGGTAAATAAAATGGTTAAGTTGCTAATTCTATCTTTTTGTATCTGATATCACGTGTTTATCAAAAGAATTACTAAAGATGGTTTTAGATCTGTGCTTGGAAAACACTAAGTGCTGAGAAACATTAACCATCATTATCATCATAATTATCACTGAACTTTCACAACCCTCGTCATTCTGAAAAACTCCTCATTGTAGCCTGCAGACTTACATGTACTGAGCTAGCCTAGAGCTGGTTTTCCAGTCTGAATCTGACCTGAAATTTCTTGCATCTTCATGGTGCAAGAAGAGCAAATCCTGACTTTGCCTTGATCCACAATCTCTGCTCTGCTCATCCCTTTTCTGGTGATTATCTTCATGTCACTGCTTATCCTCAAAATTCATCACTCTAAAGACCCGGGAGTTATGCTCCAAATAGTTGCTCCCAACATGACTTCAAGAAGGGAAATACGCTAATTAAAATTAGATTTAGAGTCCCAGCACAGACTTGCTGAAATCAAATCTAAGGAGATGGAACTCTTAACAACCATGCTGTTCCTTCTAATTGAAACTCACTGAACTTGGGTTCAAAGTATAATGATGCTGCTGTATTGCACAAACTGTGCTTTTTTTCCTCAGTACTGAGATCAAACTAAACTTTGGACTTATTGGGCCAGTTCTATACCATCACATTCCAGCTCCTCGGAGTTTAAGAAGAACAGAGACAAATTAATCAAATTAGTTTAGCTTTATTTTAAATAGGAGGATCTCTGCCTGACCTGGCTTAGCAACTAACAGGCGTTTAATCAACTGAGGTTTGGTTTTTTTCTGCAAACCTTCACCACAAAGAACATGGTGAAGCAGTTATAAACTGGTTGGTAGTGCCAACTTAGCTTCATATACTTAGCACATAATATGAGACTCGATTTTAATGATCAATTTGAATTTTGGTTGATTTGTTTCTAAGACAGTACCCTGAAAAGCAAAACAATTTGATCAATGTATCTATGAGTTACGCTATTCTCCTTCATGCTAAAGCAGCTTTTCCCCCTCTTCTCTTCTATTAAATTGGACTATCTAAGACAATAAACTTTTCCCATTCCCCAAAATCAATCTAATAACTAAAGCATTTGTGTAGAAATAGGGGGCGGCCGGGGCTGCGTCCCCAATACCCCAGCCGCCTTGCTAGCTTATGCCCGAAATAACAACACACAAACTGTATTCATTTAAATACTGCTTGGTCCATTAGCTTTAGTCCTTACTGGCTAATTCTGATATCCCGATCAACCCATCTCTAATAAAGTGTAGCACCGGTCTTACCGGGAAAGATTCAGCATGTCTGACCTGGTGGCTGGCTGCATGTCTGCCCTGGAGAGAGCTGCATGGTGTCTCTGCTCCAGAGCACAGAGCTGTCGAGAGTGAGCTCACTTCCTCTTCCTCCCAGTATGCTATTCTGTTTATTCCTCCCACCTATGTTTTAACCTATGAGGGCCAAGCAGTTCCTTTATTACTTACCAATGAAATCAACAGATTGATATATGACACTCCCACATCACATTTGGGGAGCCTGGTGCTGAAGATGTAGCTCAACAAACAATCCTTGTCTAGCCTTCACAGAGCCCTAACTTCTGTCCCCAGGACCACACACTTTAGCATTATGGAAAGCTAAAACACTTTATTCTCCTCTCCCTGGTCAAAGTGACTATTAAAGAATTCACCTTGTGGGGCTGGAGAGATGGCTCAGAGGTTAAGAGCATTGCCTGCTCTTTCAAAGGTCCTGAGTTCAATTCCCAGCAACCATATGGTGGCTCACAACCATCTGTAATGAGGTCTGGTGCCCTCTTCTGGCCTGCAGGCATACAAGCAGACAGAATACTGTATAAATAATAAATAAATAAATAAATAAATAAATAAATAAATAAATAAATATTTTAAAAAAAAAGAATTCACCTTGTGGGTTGGAGAGATGGCTTGGAGGTTAAGAGCACTGACTGCTGCTGCACCAGCACGGCAACTGTCGTTCATCTGAGCGAGAGACATCGGGACTAACACACAACACAACTTCAGGTTGTGCAGACAAGCCCTTTGTATATATAGCCCTCAGCAAGGGAGGCCAAACCAGAAAAAGCAGGAAGCTCATCACCTTAACTCAATGGCTTAGGGGTAAACACCCTTAGAAATTGTAGTAATATGGCGGCCGGGGCTGCGTCCCCAGCACCCCGGCTCCTGGCCGCTTAGCTAGCTTATGCCCTGAAATAACAACATACAAACTGTATTCATTTAAATACTGCTTGGCCCATTTCTATCTAGCCTCTTCTCGGCTAACTCTCGCACCTGGACTAGCCCATTTCCTATATTCTGTGTAGCACCCAAAGGTGCGCTTACCGGGAAGATTCTAGCCTACGTCCATCCTGGGTCAGAGCTTCATCGATTGCATCTGCCCTGAGAGGAGCTGCGTGATGTCTTCTCTGCTCCAGAGAGCAGAGCTGTGAGTCTGAGCTCACTTCCTCTTCCTCCCAGCATTCTATTCTGTTTACTCCTCCCACCTATGCTTTAACCTATGAGGGCCAAGCAGTTCCTTTATTGCTTAACCAATGAAATCAACAGATTGATAGATGACACTCCCACATCAAGAAATATTGCCGAAAACAACAGATTGTTCCTGTTTTCAATCAACCGCAAGAGTGCAAAATAGATCTAGTGGGGTGCGAAGGCCTGTCCTCTAGGGACCCAGCAACTGCTCTTCCAGAGGTCCTGAGTTCAATTCCCAGCAACAAAATGGCGGCTCACAACCATCTATAATAAGATCTGCTTCCCTCTTCTGGCACTCAGGCAGAACACTGTATACATAACAAATAAATAAATCTTTAAAAAAAAATCCACCATGCAATAATCTGCGTATAGAGAACCCAATCTTACCCCTGTTTCAGTTACTATCTGTAAAACATTTTGTTCTTACAACATCAAGCAAAACTTTTATGAATTCTGAAATAGCTAAAATAATAATAATAATTCAGTATTTATGCTGCCGTAGTTAAGATACCTATTTACACACGAGCAAGCATTCTGCCACAATTCAAAGTCATCCTTGGCCTAATAAGGTAGATGGTATTTACTCTAATCCCATAGGCTCAGGTAACACACGTTTATAGTTTCCATTTTTACTTCTTTTACATATTGTTTTGTATTACTTGTTTTACATATTGTTTTGTTTTAAAGTTCCAGGTAGAGTCAAAAGACTCCCTATTGAAGGTTACCAGGGCACGGGAATGCTGATGTCCAGGAAGGACCACTACTTTTCCCTCAGCTGGTTAACAGTCTGCTCTTCTACCTTTAACAACATTTAGCACAGACTAGAGACTACATGAAAAATAGCTATATAGTATTCTTTCCATATCGCTGCCTTTGTCCCCTGGGCAGTTAGTTCTAGTCTTTGGTAGCTAGTCCCTGGTAGAAGTCCTATATGAGGATTATTAATTACCTAGAGAAGCCTAAAGACTATCTTTCCTATCATGTAGACCACAGTTACCTGAGGGTTGATAAAGCTATAAGGGCAGTTCATCATTTCTGTCCCTTGGCTTTATAGCACAGCAATGGAATTTGCCTGCTTCCTTTTCAGCACCTTTAAGTAAACAACTGAAATGTCATACAGCCTGTACCTACCTCCTCTTTCCCTGTTGGCTCTGACTCACTAACGAGATATCTAATCTAGGTCTTCCCTCTAGGTAGGGTGGTTAGTGACATTCCTCCATGTCCCCCCAAGAGCCATTGGCACTCTGGATTCTTCAGTAACCCAGAAAATCTCTTATCCCAGAGCAAAGCTACTCCCTGTATGCCAGTGTATGTATAACCAGTGCTGCCTTTTTATTAACCATCTACCAAAAATTTGACAAAATTTTCCTAGATTTTTTTTTATGTTCCCCCAATCTTCTCCACATTCCAGTTTTCCAAGCTAGGAAGTTCATCTAGTGAACCAGCAAGCTATTTTCTTTTCTCTGCTCCTGGGACTTGGATAATGGATCAGGTGCCCTAGCAAATATCTCACATAAATATATTATCAGTATGATCAACTTACAATATGATGAAAATAGCCAGACTTGTCTCTTAAGAACAACACAGCATCACCCTGTGATCAATTGTTCCATTCCCTGACTTCTGTGAAATTGTTCAAATCCAACACTGGATTGAAAGTACAGCCTTGAGCTGTTTAATAATTTTTGTGAGAATGTAACCTCCTTAAGGTTGGTGTATTAGTTATCTATTGTTGCATAACAAATTATCCCACAAATTTACCAACTGTGCAGAACAAATATTTATTGTCTCAAGGTATCTGTGAGTCAGAAATCTGTGAGTAATTGGTTGTGCAGGTCCCTAAGGTGGATTTAGTCAGAGAAGTCCAGGAATGCATTTATCCCCAAGGTCATCTGAGGGAAATTCCATTCTGGGACCACCTTTGCTACTTGATGACTCTTGACCAAAGACATCAGTTCTCATCAAATGAATCTCTCAAGCTAGCCTCCATCAGAATGACACTGACTCCAAGGAAGAGGCAAATACAGAAATGGAGTCTCACAGCACACTATGACAAACACTGGAGAGCCCGTTCTAAAAAGTATTATTCAAATTCTGTAGCTTCTGTGTTCTGTATATTAACCTTGAGATACAGGCCTACAACCAGATGGAATCCATGAGCCTAACTGTGTGGCAGAAAGAACACCAGCCCATTCAATTTGCATCCATAGTCGGAAAAAAATGTGAACTATGTGGCCAGAAAATAAATTATAATTGGGACCGGCTTTGTAATTTTGTCAGGCCCATTACAAATAACCATACTACTGCACGTACTGGCTTTGTGGGAGCCTAGGCAGTTTGGATGCTCACCTTACTAGACCTGGATGGAGGTGGGTGGTCCTTGGACTTTCCACAGGGCAGGGAACCCTGATTGCTCTTTGGGCTGACGAGGGAGGGGGACTTGATTGGGGGAGGGGGGAATGGGAGGCGGTGGCGGGGAAGAGACAGAAATCTTAAAGAAAGAAAGAAGAAAGAAAGAAAGAAAGAAAGAAAGAAAGAAAGAAAGAAAGAAAG
>JABTXL010020138.1:7391384-7402616 GCA_025134845.1 Neodon shergylaensis | reverse complement strand
AAGAAAGAAAGAAAGAAAGAAAGAAAGAAAGAAAGAAAGAAAGAAAGAAAGAGAAAGAAAGAAAACAAATAACCATACAGGGCTCTTTGTTCAGGAACCATAAAATGGTGGCAGCATAAGATTAAAGTAAGCATGAAGCCCTTTTAAGCCCAGTGGTCTGTGACACTCTAAGGCTATATATATATATATATATATATATATATATATATATATATATATATAAATTCAACCCTAACTATGGGGAATCACCTTTTGTTTCCAAAATTACCAGTTTTTAACAAGTCTTCCAGAACTTGTCAGGGCTTTCCACCTAACATTTCACAAGCAGCTTTATCCTGCTGTAGATAGGGAAGACAGCCTATAGATTATGAACCTCGAGTCTGTTCCTCATCAGAACTGGATCCAGGGCTGCTCCACCTGGGTTACTGTGAATGTCCCAGACTCTCTCGTCTAGTCTCAGCTTGCTCCAGCTTGCTCTAGTTTTGTGATATCTGCCTTCCTGGCCCCATAAGAACCTTTACATCTGATTCTGGCAGTTGGCCCTTGGTAATCAGAGCTGCATTCCAACACCTCAGAATAGTTTCAGCTTTGGCTGGTTTCAGCGCTTCTGGCTCCTAGGGGTTTTAATGTCTGATATTACAAATGAGATGCTTCTGTTCCCTCTCAGAATTCTAATTTATCTCATTGGATAAATCAGCCTTTCTCTTTATGATCAAGATTAAAAATATGTCATCAGAAGACACAGCCCTTTCAAATAGAAGTACCATATTTCCTTTTTTCTTCTGTTGCCTTATCAAAATGCTCTTTTCTTAACTTCTAGTACACCATACTCTTCACCATGCTCCATTCATGTCTTCTCCTCTTGTTCCCAGTCAGCACATCTCTTTCTATTTTGCCTCCTTTATCTGAAGCAGTGCTAATTACCAGCATCCTACTTTCTTTTGCTTAGGTATGGAGATGTGAACTTGTTAGCTTCCTTTTTATAACCCTGACAGCTACTTGTGCCATTGTCTTAGTAGACACCTTGACAAATGTAACAAATAAGGAAGGGTTCATTCTGACTCACGGTTGCTAGGTAGATTTCACTGTGGTAAGGATGTCATGGCAGCAAGAGTTTAAGGCATCTATCTGGTCACACTACCTCTCCTTTTAGGGAGCAAAGGGAGATGAATATAGTCCATGCTCAACTTGCTTTCTTTCTTTTGCCATCAAGGATCCAATACTGGGGAATGGTGTCACTCTTTAAAGCAGGTCATCAAACCTCATTTAACCCAGTCCAAATAATCCCTCACAACTGTGGCCAGAAGCTAATCATATCTATAAAATCTCACAAGCATACTGAGAGGCTTATCTCAGGCGATTCCAGATTCTGTCAAGTTGGTAGTCAATACTGACCACCACAACCCCCAACTTTTACATATTTCCTATAAGTACATGCTGTATAGTCTTTGATTACATCAGAGCTTCTAGGCTTACATATTTCACTAACTTCTTCGTGTAACCATATCTTTCATCTGTCAAATGTGCATAAACATATTAAAAAGACTGTCATTTTCTTAATATCTCGGTAGGGAGCATTATCAAATCTTTCAAGCTAAAGCCCCAAAATAGTCACCATTTACGCACATGCTGTCTGTTACGCACTTAATCCAGTACATCATAGAAGCCTATTAGCTCTTCTTCCAAACACTTTATACACATACTCCTCTCCAAGGCTCTATCATCTCAGTGTTCAGGGTCCTCTCAATGCTCCATGGTCATCAATCATATCAATTGCATCAATATAAACCATACATTTACACTAAGTACATCATTCGTCCTGCAACTAGTCTCCCATATGATTTTCACACCCAGAATCGACTTTGCAAATAGAATCCATGATATTAAAAGAAATAAATAAGTTTTATAACACTATTATTATCAAAACTTTCTGTAAGTCCCATGCCATTGCATGTAACATAAAATCCAAATACTTGATAGTTTCTCTAGGTTTTCCCCTAGTTTTATCTCTCTTCCTTTCAGTAAGTTTACCCAATGCCATCCTTGAGATTTTTCTCCTTCACAGAGACTGTGAATCTGCTTCATCACATCACCACTTCCTTGAGAGCCTACAGAGCTGAAACCTCCTGCTCACCTTAGGGAGTATTTGCTAAGCACACTGTCAAATGCTGCTGTCACATATCCAATGTCACAGTCTCGGTCTCCATCACGGACACACACCTTTTGCTGTTTGTCTTTTCCTCTTACATTCTCTTTTCCCTCTTCTTTCTCCCTCTTTCTTTTGGTTTTCATCTGTTTCTTGTTTTGTTCTTCTATTTGAAGTCTCCTTTACCCTGCCCACTGGTACATCTTGAGCCCTAGAAGAGTTGGCACATAGTGAGTACTCCACAAACCTCCCTGAACATACATGCTTAAGATGTTATGAAAGATAGTGTGATCCAATATCTGCATCAGTAATCTTCAAGCCATGGGCCAAATCTGGCCACCATCCATCTGTCTGAGACTTAAAATTTTATTGGAACACAATGATGTTGACTTGTTTATACATTGTATGTAGTGGCTTTCACACCACAGCAAAAGAGCTGAGTAGGTACAACCAGAACCATAAAGCTTAGGAAGCTACAACTGTTTACTATCTGCTCTTTACAGAAAGCATTTGGGCATCATCCCTGCAGTGGTATATGCCAAGCCAAGCTGGCATGTGATGTGGAAAGAATAGGCAGGGACTATCAAGAAGAATCTCTAAGGAGGTGGGGAATTCTCCATCCCACATAACTAAAGTGTAATCTTATAAGGTTTATCGCCGAATCTTCTGGAGTTTGTGTATCTCACCAGCTCTCTAGGGCAAGAGTCTCTTCTGCATGTCCAGTCAAGCCAGTATGATGCCTGTGATATGACAGTTTCATCTTACTGCTTTGGAGCACATTTTGTATAATCATGGGACAAATCTGCACGTGGATATTGCTGTCCATCACACACAAAACTACTTTTTTTTTCAAAATCAAAATAGGAAAAAAGTTATCTCCAAGTCAACAGCTGAATTCCACATGTATAAGGCCTTACAAATCTATTTTTATAATAATATTTAGTATAACAGCTGTAATGGTATTGCATTGCAGAATTTGTGGTACTCAATAACAACTTAGACTAAATAATATCATTTAATTTGACTATCAGGTCTTTAAAGAAATCAGTTTAGTATTGAAAAATAGATGATGATATAAGAATTAATATCCCCATTATCCTTAGTTTTATAATTGAAGCATTATCATTGCCTATAAAATATGATAATTAAAAAAACATTAGGGACTGGGAAGATAGTTCAGTCAACAAAGTGCTTGGAAAATAAACATGAGAATTTGTATTAGATCCCCAGCACCCAAGTAATATAAGACAGACATAACAGCTCCTGTCTGGAACTCCAGCATTGACTGAATAGGTTCCTAGATCTCTAGGTTCAGTGAGAAACTCAGTCTCAAAAAGTAAGGTAGAAACAACTGTGTAAAACACCCATTGTCAACCTCTGACCTAAACATGCAACTATGCATACAAACTAATTTTCTGGCAGATCCCAGGCAAAAGAACTTTTGATGTGTAATATTTGTACACAGGGTGAAAATAGATTGCTGTGATTCATATAATAAAAAACTAAATGGCCAATAGCTAGGCAGGAAAGATAGGTGGGGCATGCTGGCAGAAAGAAGAGGATGCCATCAAGACATAGAATGATTTGAACACACAGAATGGAAGAAACATAAAAGTCACATGACAGAATGTAGATTAATATAAAGGGTTAGTTAAATAAGAATTAATCACAACAAGCCTAAGCTAAAGGCCAAGCTTTCATAAATAATAATAAGTCTCCATGCCGTTATGGGGGAGCTGGCTGCCCAAAGAAAAATATGATGGCATACTGAACCCATAACCCCTAGACACAAGGAATCAGTCTAGAGAATATGTTGCCCACATTCCCAAAAGGTAGAGTAGTAGATGGTTTTCGGTTGTTCAGTGAGTTATGGAGGTTTATCATTTGGTGGGGGAGTTACATGTTTTTTGGGTTTTTTTTTTTTCATGGTCAGGTAAAAAAATAAGTGAAGATTAGATTCAGTGATCTCTTTCTGAAGGTAAAAAGTGGGATATAGTATAGAAATGATGGGATAAAAAGGTAATTGAGTCTTCTTTTGAACAATCACTAGTCTCAAATATTTTACTGGTATGTCTACCCATGTTTAAGGTATTATACCTAAGCAGTTCATTTAAAAATGTAATGTAAAGTTTGAGTCCTTGGAAGCTATTTAGGACAATTAAAAGAAAAGGTTAGTCATCTATAACAATAGAACTTGTAGTCAAGTTAGATATGTTTTCAAGGTCAAACAGATATATTTTAAATCGAAAAATTGTCTTCAAACACTTCAAATACCTACAAAATATGGCATTTAAAACATTTTAATAGCATCTGCTCCTGACAGCACCAGTCTACTTCAGAGAAGATTATGGCATCAAAGAACCTCCATAGGGAGTTTGCTTTATTTGTAGCAAATGTCAGCCACTGGGCAAAAACTGCCCTTGCCTTGATTGCTGGCAATATGCTGTCCAAACTAGACAAACAGGGCACAAAAGAAAGTGACTGCTGAACTTTGTCAAGACAAAGTAAGACAGTCCTTCAAAACTCCTGCTTCATAGAAAAGTCTGTCAGATATTCCAGATCTATAGGTCAAAGATGGACGCCACAATGTTGCCTAAGCTAAAGGTAGAGCTTTATTTATGAAATGGCAGCCCACAGAAAAATCTGACTACACACTTGGTGAGATTTTCACTGTAATCCTTATTGTACAAATCAAAGAAACAGGTGTGTGTTAATCCTCATGTAAGACTATTATAGGCTGAGATCAAGAAACAATGATGTCCTATCCAGTGACTCCACAGTCACTATGAGCAGTTCCCCCGGGATACCATTCATTGCTTTCTCAGTTCTTTCCTACTCATAGTGGAGTCATAATGAAATTTGAGACTCCTAATATGGGATACCACCTCAATTTCTGCCTGAAATAATTCTCGAGATATCTAGGAAGGCCCCTTCCTCCAATGTGAAGGCACTTAAGTGACCATGGACTCTTTGGGGAAACTGGTGAACTCATATTGTATTATTACAGCTCTTTCTTCATAGGAATTTCTCAAAATTTATCTTATGGCTCCATTTCTTGAACCAAGTAACCAGATGCATAAATATTATATTAGGGCTTCTTATAAATAAACAAACACAAATACAGAATTGGATGGTCAAGATGTTTATTGTTGTAGTTCTGTGTATAAGAAGATGCTTTAGACTACTACATGAGCTGAACATTGAGAGTAAAGAAGGGTGTGATGCACGATTAATAAAAACTCAGGGTCAAAAATTGGAGTTCAACCTGAAGATCTGCAAAGCAAAACAGCCAGCCACTGGCTCTTACCAAAATAGCAATCCTAGATTCAGGAATTTCATAAAGAGGTTGTGTCTGAGAACTGTCTCCCCACCCCACCCCCGCAATTTATATTCCTCTCTAGGACTGGAATTAAAGGAATGCATCACTGGGATTAAAGGTGTGTGTCATTGTGGCTATGGGGATTAAAGGTGTGTGTTACCACAACCTTGTCTATAAGGCTGACCAGTGGGACTGTTCTACTCGCAGATCTTCAGGCGGTCTTTATTTACTAAAACACAATTGAAATGCCACTGCAAGGGTGATTTAGTGTAGTTCCAGAATCCAGTAGAACTTTGAAAATGTTGCAGCCAGGCCAGTGACTAGACCCTGAGTTCAAGTTGCTCCTGGAGGAATCTCGTATGTTCCCATACTCTCACCAACCTTAGACACATAGAAGACTGAGGGGTTGATCCAGAGGCTTGAGAACTGGGACGGTGGGCCTTTCACACCCCAACAATTCCTCTGGAAACCTGAGTCGCTGGTTTCTATGGGGAAAATATTAATACTTTGACTTGATCGCTTTGCCTGTCTCTCCTGAGCACTGCATCTCCCTGCCTCCTTGAGGTTACTGGGATCAGATGATGCAGCAAGGCCTGGTAAAATATGTCCATTCCAAAACCCAATCTTTTAAACATCTCCTCTCTTCTTATTTCTGAGGCAATAAATTTGAAATAGAGGAAATAGGGTATGGTGTATAGGAGATTTTGGAGGGAGGAAAGGAAAGGGGGGAGATTATGTTATAATCTCCAAAATAAAAGAAACAACAAAAAAATTAAAAAATAAGAATAAAAAAGAGTACACATGTTTTTAAAAAGCCCATGAGAAGAAGAACTAGTAACATGGCATCTAGTCATGATCTGTGTGATGAGAACAAGCAATGACTCTTGAATGAATTAAGATTCTGATTGACAGGTGCTTATTTCAGTAATTGGCTTGTACTTTCCCAGCAGTTAGACAAGCATGTTGCTAGAAATAGCTTTAAATAAGCAATTTAAAATCTAATTATATAAACTAGATATGTAACCCAGTATTAAATTACTCCTCGCCTAGCACATGTGATTAAACTTGGTTTAACTCCCAGTCGGCCAAATAAGAAAGTAATTTTAAGGTTCGACTTTGATAACTTAGATAGATTCTTTATATCAAATGTTTGTTAGGTAGATCGAATGAAGAGGAGCTGGACGAAGACACCAAATGAGTTCTCATTCTTTTGAATAATATTCTAGAGCCTGTGAGATGACTTCGCATGTAAGGATGCTTGTCGTGAGGCTAATAACCTGAGTTGGATCCCTGGAGCCCACAGGGTGGAATCAAAAAACCAATTCCTTCAGGTTTCTCTTACACCTACATGCACACAGTGTTCACACACATACACTAAATGTGAAAAATTGAAAATGATGGTTCTTCTATCAAACACAGCCTGGCTATTTCAAACAACTGGGTGAAATTCTCAGTAAATAATATGTCATTTATTTTTGCTCCAATTTCCTGTACCAATTATTTGAGATCAACTTGCAAAATTATCACTCACTAGCACTTTCTAAAAATGTTTTCTGACATGGTAAACGGCTACAGTTTCTACATAACATCCAAGCTATACTGTGCCAGAGCAAAAAAAAAAAAAAATAGCATTTTAAATTCCTTTTCACACTTTTTCCTAATATGGTGATGCAATAGCTTTGGCCTACTGCCAGCTTCCACAGTGCCAGGTGTAAACTGTGCTTAGTGTTGCAGGAGTGTGGATGGTTACAAGAAAACTTCCATTCAGTAAGAAACAACCAAATTTATCCCCAACCTTCCTAGCCTTTAATATGTAATGACCGAATCATTTTTAGACAATTCATGAATCTAAGAAGGGAACCTCAAAGCACATGTGAAGACATGTAGAGTGATTTGTAATCACCTGAAAATCTGCTGTGCTACCCCTGCCCATAAAAGCAAGATCTAAACATTTTGCAAGTTGTCAGGATTAGCATGTGGTCACCGTGTCCTGAGATGCACACAAGCTGTTATTTCATTATTCCACTCATTTAGAAGTTCTAGGCCTTTCTCATTTATTCACCTAAAAACACAAATGCAAGTTAATTCTCATCATGTTTCAGTTCTAGCAATTTCTTCTAACAATTTCAACGAGATTGACTAGCCAATTACAGTTTAATATGTCTGCATTTCTTTAATTTGTTGTTTATATATACTGAGTGCCTAACAAATTACAGACAATGCTACAAACACTGAAGAACCCTCAAGAAAAGCAAGCACAAATCCTTTCAATAGCCAAAGGGACTAATTATGAAAACTAAATAAATAAAAGTAAAGAAGAAATAAACAAATACATTAGTTATTAACTACTTTGAAAGAAACACAATTGGGTGTGAATAGAGAGTGAGAGAGAATAGTGAGATTACTTTTAAACATGCACCTGGGCTGTGCCAGACTGCTTGCAGGTGCCTCTCCTCCCACTCTATTTCCATCCCCCAGGGACTATAAGAACCTTGCTGCTGGCCCAGATATTTTCTTTTCTGTGGACTCTCTCAGCCCTCCCTTCCAGATTCCTGTGTATCAACTACGATAGCTGGAAACTCTTTCTACCTAGGATCCCAGTAGCCACCCTGGACCTGACTCTTCCTTTTCTTCTAACCATCATCTATTCCTCTCTGCCACCCACCAACCTGCAGAACTCCCTACTGGCAACCCAAAGCCACACTTGTCTACGATCCAGAGAGGGCAACAGAAACCAAGGAAAAGAACACACACCCAATGAAGACAAGACCAGATATCAATACTATACCTAGAGTCAAGTCAACCATCCTAATCCTAATGCCCAGACACGAGTGCTAACTGCCAACGTGAACAGCCAAGACAATGTGCCTCCACTGAACCCAGTAGCCCTGAGAGATGCAATATAGCTGAAGCACAAAGGAAGGGCTTCAAAATAGTATTTATGAATGTTCAAAGGCCGTAAGGATATTAATAAATTCTTCAATGAAGCCTGGGAAAATATAAACAATGGAATGAATTAATGAAAATGGTTCAATACATGGAAGTAGAACTAGAATCACTAAAGAAAGCCCAGAGAAGAAATGGATACCTCAGTCAAAGAAAATGTTATGCCAAAATAAAGAAAGAAAAAAGAAAGAAAGAAACCAGACACAAGCCATTCAGGAAATCTGGGACACTGTGCACTATGAAAAGACAAAATACAAGCATAATAGGAACAGAAGAAGGAAAAGAAATCCAGGTTGAAATCACAGAAAATATTTTCAGCATCATAGACGAAATTTTCTATAACCTAAAGACAGATCCCTAGCAAGGTTCAAGAAGCATACAGAGCCAAATATACATGCCCAGAAAATAAATTCCCTGCAACACATAACAATCAAAACACAAAGTGCACAGAAGAGAGAATATTTAAATCTGCAAGGAAAAAAATACAAAGAAACAAACAAAAAAAAAACAGATCCACTAGAATATACCAGACTTCTCAATGCAGATCTAATAGGCAGAGGGGCCTGCACAGATGTTCTACAGACTCTGAGGCCACAGATGGCATTTCAGATGACTATACCCAGCAAAACCTTCCATCACAATAGATGAAAAAGAAAAATGTTCCATGATAAAGCCATATCTGAGCAATATCTACAAACCCAGCTCTCCAGAAAGTACTAGAAGGAAAACTCCAACCAAAAAAAACTAACCACACCTCAAAAAACACAAGGAATAAATAATCCCAAACCAGTAAATGAAAAGAGAGGAAAAATACCACACCATAACAAAAATGAAATATAACAGGAACCAAAGAAGTTATGTCTAATTAACAAAAGAAAAGTTAGGTTTCTCCAATGCAGTTTTACTGGGTATATACACCATACACAAGGGAGACTCCATGCCCAGCAATAGATGATCAACACACAAAAAGGGTGTTTTATAGATTATTTTTGTCCCATACTGTTTTGTTGGATAATTTTTTTGTCTTACTGGCCTTTTGTTTATATGTTATCGTTTCCAATTTTGTGTGTTTAAGGTTTGTGTGTGTGTGTGTTTCTTGTGCTCTTTTAGATTTTTTAAGTTCTTTTTTTTATTTTCCTGTTTATAAAGAGAAACAGAAGGAAGGTGTGGAGTTGGATGGGTGGGGAAGTCAGGAGAAAATGGGAGGAAATGACAGAGAACTATGTTCACAATATATTGTATACATTTTCAATAATAAATAAATAAATATTCATGTCAGGAATGATATACCCTGAAAGAGACAGTTTTGCTGGGATCAGAAAATGAACAATAAGGAGACCCACAGGGGGAGCCAAGAGATCCGACATGAGAAATGCAAATCTGTAGATTGATGAGCCCCAGCAAGGCTAATACTGGAGCCTATCACACTAAGAAAACAGAAAGAGATGATTAAGGAGATGAGAGTCTTTACAGAGAGTTTAAGTCTTTTCAGACAGGTTTGTGACTTTTATATAAAGCTTGAGTTTTATCCTCAGTAACTCGAAGAGCCACTGGAGGGCTTAGAGAAGAGTGCTACAAAGTGATTTATAGTTCCAATTTGAGGGAGTATTTTGTGGAGGTTTTAAATAAAAGCCGAGTTTCAAGTGCTTACTGGAACTGCTAAAAATATGTAACATAAAATTAGATTAGAGAACTCTCCACCTACAGTAGTACTTATTCCTTCAGACATATGACCAGAGTAATTAATAGTCTCTTTAGCTTGATTGGCATCTACAATTAGTGTCTATGTTCTTATAAGAAGACTGAAATACTTTAAATAATTTTCCCAAGATCTCATTAAACACAAAGAAAGAAACCTGTGTGTTCTGCCCATCTCTTTCTAATTCTAAACAAACTGAAAACCCTTATTTCACAAGAATTAAGCAAGAAGAAGAAAGGAAAACAGAGATGAGGGGAAAGCAAAGGTCTAGGGATAGGAAGAAAAGAAAGGATTTCAAATCACGCTTTCCTGTCAGTACAAACATATGTCTACCTGTCTTTGCTGTTTTCTGTTGTTTACTTTTTTCCAAAATTGGATAAGGTATTTTTAACAAGAGTGCATAATATTGCAGTAGAAAATAAACAGAAAGAAGAGAGAAAATAAAAACAAGGTAAGAACTAGGAAGTAAAGGCAGGACTAAAGAAGAATCAAGTTAGGACTTTGACTTCCCCGCAGGTAGCTCCTGTGAGCTATGCACCAAGAAACCGAACCAAGAGCTAAATGCAGAGACCACAGTCTCTACACTGTGTCAATGAGATAATGAGATAGCTACGCATCCAGGTCAAGGTGGAAAGTTGACTACAGAAGTTGCCTTTCCTCTCTAAACAGATTGGAAATGACAGTGAGTACCATTTTATTTTACAGTAGACAAATAATGGAAAACAGAAATGAATTTTCAACAAAAAATAAATAAAGAAAGAGTAAAGAAAGACCAGGAAGTTGACAGCCAATTCAACACTTCAGAGAAATACCCGCAAGAATCTTCTGTATTGAATACAAAAGATTTGGGACTCACTGGCATCAAGCATATAAGGATGAGCCTAAGAGAGAGAGAAAAGAGAGAGAGAGAGAGAGAGAGAGAGAGAGAGAGAGAGAGAGAATGTGAGGAAGGGAGAGAGGGAGGGAGGAAGGGAGAGAAAGAGAGAGGGAGCATGGGAGGGAGAGAGGAAGGGAGCAATGGAGGGAGAAAGGAAATAAAGAAAGGAAAAAGGAAGGAAGGAAGGAAGGAAGGAAGGAAGGAAGGAAGGAAGGAAGGAAGGAAGGAAGGAAGGAAGGAAGGAA
>JABTXL010020138.1:7357020-7389638 GCA_025134845.1 Neodon shergylaensis | reverse complement strand
GATAGATAGATAGATAGATAGATAGATAGATAGATAGATAGATAGATAGATAGATAGATATTCTAGCCAGAGGGAGGAGGAAGAGGAACAAAAGAGAAGAAGATTCAAAGAGAGAAGACCCCATGGATATGAGCACTTTAAAAAAAATCTAGTTAAAAGATATTACCATAAAATTTTATGACAGCAAAGATGGGAAGGAGAGTCTAAATGTACATACATACATACAGGTTTAAAAATAAACAAGAGTACTAAAGCCAAAGCTGGAAGACAGAAGACAATTGCTATGGTTTGGTTATAGTTTTCTCCACCTGAATTCACATCAGAATTTTATTTCCATTCTGAGATATTAAGAGAGTGAACACTTATTTGAACCATGACTTTATGTGTAGCATCCTTGGGAGATGATCAGAGTTAGATGTGGTCATCAGTGTATAGGCTTATGATTAAATATTGGAGTTTCCTAAGAAGAGGGAGAGAGATGATAACACACATGTATGTTTACTGTCTTGTGTCAGGTGGGACCTGGTGTGGGAGGTCCTTCTGTCTATTTTTTTTATTTTATTGGTTAATGAATAAAGAACTGCTTTGAGCCTATGGCAGGAAAGAACAGAACTTGGCAGGGGAAACTAGGCTCTATGCTGTAAGAAAGAAGGATGGAGTCAGAGAGATGCCATGAAACCGCCACTGGAGACAGACATGCTGAAACTTTGCTGGTAGACTACAACCTCGTGGTGATGCACAGATTAATAGAAATGGGTTAAATTAATATATAAGAGTTAGCTATAAAAAGCTAGAGCTAATGGGCCAAGCAGTGATTTAATTTAAATAATACAGTTTCTTGCTGTGGGAGCTTTTTCCACTCCTTCAGCCAATAGCCTTTATGATACCAGCCCACTTAGGTGTGGTCTCTCACTTTATTTTTTTTTTAAATTGTATCCATTCTTTTTTTTTAATATTTATTTATTTATTTATGATGTATACAATATTCTGTCTGTGTGTATGCAGGCCAGAAGAGGGCACCAGACCTCATTACAGATGGTTGTAAGCCACCATGTGGTTGCTGGGAATTGAACTCAGGACCTTTGGAAGAGCAGGCAATGCTCTTAACCGCTGAGCCATCTCTCCAGCCCGGTCTCTCACTTTAAAAAGCCCTCCTCTCTCTCATGCTTCGGACTCTGCTTCTGGTTACTAGACTCCTTTTCTGGTCATAATAACTAACAGCAAACAAGAAGTCCTAAAATTAGAATTTTTAGTTACTAGGGTTAATGAGGTCTCTAGTTAATATGATTACACTTTCTAGTGTCGATTTCCTAGATTAGATCATTGCATTATCAAATTATAACCCCTGGATTAAGCTAGAGGACTATAACAAATTCTGTTGTAAGAACTTCTATGAGTTCTAAACTACTTCCAGAATTTATAATTCAATAAGTCTGAGAGTCATGATTATAGCAATCTCCTTGGGAGATTCTCATGACCAGATACATCTAAAATTCCCTTATTTAAGGTATGATGTTTTCAAGATCATTTGGCACAGAAGACAGCAGCAGGTTTCACACAATTTCCTACAATGCACCTCATTGCAAACTCAAGGCATCATGCCAAAGTACAAGATACACACTTACCGAAGACCAACAAAACATTCTGTGCAGCCTCAACCTGGTGGTTTGATTGTCAGATAGTGACTCAGCCAAAATCAGATGGTTTCAGTCCTTTGAGCAGCAACCCATAAGCATCATGTCTTACGCTGCAGTTCTCATAAGACATTTAATGTTGCTATTAAGGGCAGATGATCATGATTTGAAATCAAGCTAGGTCAAAAGTAAGAATATTCTAGAGATTGCCAACAGAAAAGTAGATATCCTGCCTTCAAATGAAAATGAGCCAAACAAAGCCTTTGAGCCAAGATTTTACTAGATGACTTATAAAATAAAATGAGCAGCTGAAGCCTTGAGTAGTTTTTAATTATCAGGAGTCTAAAATTCAGTTTATCTTACCAAATATCTATTGCAGCCAGTGAGCAAGGTTCATAAAGCAGCAAGCAAGGTGTTCAACGTTCTGTATGATTTAGTTAACAACTTCTATTATATGAACTTTTTACTTTCACGAAAGGAACCACTATGCCCATTTTCTCTCAGTTGCTCTGTTTAATTTAATTAATGGATCACCATCATAATACTTCAGCACCTGAAGCCATCTTGAAAGTATGCAAGTATTTTAAAAAACATAAAATTGCCTGGCAGTGGTGGTGCACGCCTTTAATCCCAGCACTCGGGAGGCAGAGGCAGGTGAATCTCTGTGAGTTCGAGGCCAGCCTGGTCTATAAGAGCTAGTTACAGGACAGGCTCCAAAAGCTACAGAGAAACCCTGTCTCAAAAAAAAGCATAAAAATTGATGTAGTGCTTACAGTGGAGTGTTGTACAATTAAACTGAAGGCAGAGAACAAATGAAATAATTGAGCCAATAAAATGGGCTGAAGAACTGGAGAAATTTTTATTGCAATAATTCTTATCATCACTAAAACTTGTATTGATCTTCAAATAAGAAGGCTGTATCTTCATGAAAGTAACAGATTATTTGGAAAAAATTTAAAGGTCAGTCATATGATCCTTGTAGACATGCCATCTGTATAAAATATTTGAAAATATAAAAAAGAATACATGTATAGCTGATTAAAAGACTAGTGACCTTTAGGGTTGAAAATACCATCTGGATCATTTCAAGCTTATGAGGCACCAAAAGAGGACTAAGAAGCCTAAAGTCTGAAATTCACAAACACAAGTCTTAGAAGAAGTTTCAAATCTAAAAACAAAACAAAACACAACTCAGTACGGCTTGATTGGCATTTGTCATGTCCCACTGCCACATTGCTTTCTAGAAGGGAGAAGGGGCTCTCCACATGTCTCCAGGGAGAAGGGGCTCTCCACATGTCTCCAAGAATGGAGCTCTATAAGCACGAACACTAACCTTTTCCTGTCATGATAGACATTTCAGTTCCCACTGCAGATGACACCAGAGGGAGCAAACACACCCTAAAACCTGAACAGCCACGTGACATGGATAAATGAAGCTCAGCAGAGATCAGCAATGCTTGAATTACTGAGTAGAAAACTATGTTAAACAATACTGCTACTTAAGATTTCTGGAAAGTATAATAGTATAAAAAACAGTATTTTTATCAAAGCCAAAAAAAGGGAGGTATTTACTCATTTAATTAATTTTCTTTCATTACTGAATATGGAACCTAGGACATTCATGTGTGGTAATTGGTCTGTGACCAAGCTATAACTCTGGTAAGTCACTGGATTCTAAAGTCAATGGAGAAAAAGAGTATTAGTATAATTAAAAAATCTAGTTCAAAAAACATTTTTAAAATCTGGTCCATTATATGTCTTTATTGTAATCAATGGTAGTCAGTAGTCCTCGAAGCTAGGCATTTTGAGAAATTATAAAAAGCAGTAAACTTAACCCAGAAAAAATCAATTTTACTTGTTTCATTTAAGTGACAGAGATTTCAGATCAAGAGGAAGGCATTATCAATACAACTAGGCACCCATGCAAACAATAGAGCCACTGCCTGAAATTCACTAGGAATCTTAGCCGTAAGCTCTATATTAAGCACTATAAAAAGCAAAGAGCTCTTTTTTAAAATGGTCAGACCTAAAAACATACATATAAGTAGCATCATATACATTGAACAGGTTGTACTTATGTATTTGGGGAAATGCATGAATATACATACATGTATATATATGTGTGTGTGTATGTATATAATGACATACATATATACATATATGTGTATAGATTTATGTATGTAACAACAATACATGGAAAAAGAATGGACTTAAAAGAGAGCTAGGTGGGGTTTATGGGAGGATTTAGAGGGAGAAAAGGGAAGGGGAATGAAGCAATATATTATAATTTCAAAACACAAAAAACAAAAATATGAGAAAAAATGAGATTGTTAAATTGAAGACAAAAATTACAAATAACTTTGGTGTGGGATTCCCCCTCTGTATGCTGTGAATACCATTGGTGAATAAAGAAACTGCCTTGGTCTTTTGATAGGGCAGAAATTAGATAGGCGGGGCAAACTAAACTGAATGCTGGGAGAAAGGAGGTGGACTAAGGGAGATGATTTGTAGCCCCGCCAGACACAGACGCCGGAACTTTACAAGGTAAGCCACAGCCTTGTGGTGATACACAGATTACTAGAAATGGGTTAAATTAAGATGTAAGATTTAGCCAGTAAGAAGCTAGAGCTAATGGGCCAAGCAGTGATTTAAATAGTATATTCTCTGTGTGATGATTTCAGGGCTAAGCAGCCAGAAACCAACAAGTGACCCCCTAACAACAGAACTTCCCCTTTCCAATTCTATTTATTCACTTAAACAATATAAATTGGTTATCACCTGTTATGCCTGTTCTCAAAAATAAACTAAGATGGAAATATTTGTTACACACTAGACAGTAGGGTAGGCATTCAGCAATCTCTAGTTCATTCCCTTATACTTATCCAACAGTAGAAAAGTCAGGTATGAATGTATAACATGAATTCTATCTCATGTGTAAGACACAGTAGCAATCACAGTGGATAAATAGCCAGACAGTACTAAAGCGGCAAGACAGGGATTTTCAAACCTTGATTCACTGGGTTTTTAATATATATGTGTAATGTATAAACTAATCCTAACATAATTGGACTACAAGAGGAAAATAGGGTGTGTTGTAAGAGCGGCGGGCCAATTCCCACCTCCCAGCTCCCTGCCACCGGCTAGCTTTACACAAAATAATTACACGGAAACTGTATTCTTTTAAACACTGCTTGGCCCATTATATCAAGCCTCTTTACTGGCTAATTCTCATATCTTGATTAAACCATTTCTAATAATCTGTGTACCACCACGAGGTGGTGGCTTACTGGGAAGGATCTTAACCTGTGTCCATCTTGGGGAGGAGAGCTCTAGCCTCTGCCTCACTTCCGTTCTTCCAAGCATTCTGTTCTGTCTACTCCACCCACCTATGTTCTGACCTATTAGGCCAAGCAGTTTTCTTTATTAATTAACCAATGAAACAACAGATAGATAGAAGACCCACCTACATCAAGGGTGGGTATTTTATTTTGTTTTTTAATTAAGAGTTCCAATATTTATCCAGCATTGTAGTTTGGGTTGTTGAGATGGCTCATTGAGAAAAGCACTTGCCGTGCTAGACTGGCAGCCTGGGTTTGTTTCCCAGAGCAAACATAAAGGAGAGAATAAGCTTTAAATATGTTCCTCCACATATATGCAGTAACATGTGAACATACACACAGTCAAAAATAAGCTTTGAAATGATGAATAGGAAGGGGGAATTATTGTATTTACATTAATCTAGGTCCTGAAAAACTTTCTATAAGGGACAGGGATATGCCTGAGGACACCTATCACTGAAATTTAGTTCAATGTGGTAATATAAACATAATCCAGGAAGCCACACTTATGACTAAACAAAATCGTGACACTTGTGAATGTTTACCCATGTACTTTCATTCTGAAATTTTTCCAATTTCCATATTTCAAAGGCTAGTTCAAGTCTCTAAGGGATGACTTTGAAAGGAATATGAATCGCAAGATGTTCCAAGAGCTGCATTTAAAAGCACTCTGCACAATAAGTCAAGTCATGGAGTCAGACCAATTCCTATCAGTGGATGGATGAGCAAACAAAATGTAGTATATACAATATGGAGTACTGCTCAGCTATGAAAAAAGCAAAAACATGCATTTCCCCTCATATGTACAACTTATGCATGTACATTCACATATAAATATACATAGGCATATGACAACTAATGGAAAAAGAGGCCATTATTTTGAAAAAGGTCAACAAGGGATGTGTGGGAGGGTTAGGAATGAGGCAAAGTAAGGAGAAATTGACAGAATCATAATCCCTAAAATAACTAATACTAAAGAACAAAAGTAAATAAAGACAATAAAAGGGAGAATGATGGGAATGAGAATATTAGGAGAAGGCAGGGTGATCAGAGGATGAGGGACCTAAGTAGTGTGAGTTCATTACATACATGTATGAAAATGTCAAAGTGAAATTCATTAATTTGTACAATTAGTATATTTTAATAGAAGAATGAGACGGAAGGAGAAATTTTCTGAAATTCCAGGCCTGACTAGAAACACTGGCCCAGTCAGATCTTCCTAGACATCACAATGCCAGGAAACCACAGTTTTTATGAGAAGATTTCACAGGTGACTAAAGGTCTAGTATTTGGGGCCCTTGCTCAGTTCTCCTCAGTAAAAATTTAATTTAAAATAACAAACTGACAAATGAACTAAACCCATAAGAGTGCCTCTATTTAAGTTATCCAGAGCTAGATGTACCACGTCATAAATGTGGCACAAACATTGTGGGTGTAACCAATCACTATCTGGACTTAAGGCATACTCCACGAAATGAAACTCATGCATGTTCTGTTATTATTGTCCTGCTAAAGCCACATAGCAATAACATGTCCTCAGATGACATTTTGCCATTCCCATAGATCAGTGTCTTGCTGAGCTATCATCAGAGATGCCTCCTTCAGAAGCAGATGGGTCCTCACACAGAGATACTCAACTGAACAATGTACAAATATTGATTTTGGAACATGGAGTCTTAAATGTTATGTCTTCATCAAAACCCTCCGCTCAGGATTCAGTGAACTGAGTGGAAGAGGAAGCAGAAAGATCACAAGAGCAAAAGAAGATGAACAGCACCAAGGAAACAGTGTCTTCCCAACAACGTTTGCATGCACTGATGCATGTGAGAACTCACCAAGACTGTGACAAGCATGCACAGACACCAGCACTGAGACGGCGCATACGTTTCCATCCCTAACCAAGACTTTATCTCCCATTGACTTCTACTGGCAAAGGAAAATTTACATTTCTCCAATTAAGTCTTCCAAGGTATATTAACTGCATTGCAGAACAGACCCCATGCCCAGAAGTAGTTGGTCAACAAAGAGAGAACTTTATGGTACTTACGTAGATTCTTGGTCTCATAAAACTTTGTTTGGGCTTTTTTTTAACCATGCCGGTCTTCTGCTTGTATGTTATTGCTTCCAGTTCTATGTTTTTATGTGTGTGTGTGTGTGTGTGTGAGAGAGAGAGAGAGAGAGAGAGAGAGAGAGAGAGAGAGAGAGAGAGATCAGAATATATTGCATAAAAATATTTTTTCAATATAAAATATTTTAAAGAAGAAAACCATGCTATATAAACACTATGTAGTTCTATTTGGTGGTAAAAAAATAAAATCTTGTCATCTGAGATAACATGGACGAATCCTGAAGACATTATGTAAAATAAAATGTTAGCCAATCACATTTATATGCATAATGTAAAAATCACAATAATCTAATAGAAAAGGCAGATTAGTGGTTAGTAGAGGCTGGAAGACTAAGGTGAGAAAACTTAGCTATACATCATTCAAAGGACACATAATCAGAGATAGACAAGAAGAATAAATTCAGCAGATCTACCCTGCAGTGTGGTAACAGCAATAATGATGATACCATGTATTCTTGAAGAATGTTGAAGGCTGGAAAGATGGCTCAGAGGTTAAGAGCACTGACTGCTCTTCCAGAGGTCCTGAGTTCACATGGTGGCTCACAACCATATGTAATAAGATCTGGTGCCCTCTTCTGCCTGCAGACATACATGGAGGCTGAACACTGTGTACATGATAAATAAATAAATCTTTTTTAAAAAAAGAAAATACTGACAGTAGACATTACATGCTCTCGCTACAAAAGTGACATCAACGAGAGGCTGTTCTACATTAACTAGCTTAATTTATTCCATGATATATCATGTTGCATGTTGTAAGTCTTTACCTTTTATGTCTATGTAAAATAACTTTTAAATAAATAAAAGTCTTGAGGTAGCATTCTTTGTAGATAGCAAAAACAGACTTTTAAACTATAAATTTTAGACGTAGAATAGATATTGGAGAGGTGCATGTTTTTTTTTCTTTATGGTTTTAAAAAATAGCAACCTGGGTAATTATGTGACTGCTATCATTGATGAGTTTGGTATTGGCTCCTATGTGTTGACTGAGGATTTCTGTCCCACCTGGTCCCACAGCCATTTAGCCACAAAGAAATCACACAGAGATCTACATTAGCTATAAACTGATTGGCCCATTAGCTCATGCTTCTTATTAACTAATTCGTATAACTTACATTAGCCCATAATTCTTGTCTGAGTTAGCCATGTGGCTTGGTACCTTTTTTAGTGAGGCAGTCACATCTTGCTTGCTCTTTGTCTGGGTCACGGCTGCAGAATGCAGAATCCACTTCCCAGAATTCTCTTGTTCTCATTGCCCCGCCTCTACTTCCTGCCTGGTCACCCCACTTATACTTCCTGCTGGCTACTGGCCAATCAGCATTATATTAAACAAGTACAAGAAACAAATGTTTACAGGGTAAAACCATTGTACCACAGCTCCTATGAGCTCTTTCCATTTTTCTTGCCTATTTCTATAATTGTCCTTTATAAAATCACTCCTGTAGAGCATACTTAACAATGAGACAGGACCATTTTCTAAAGAGATATTGGAAGGTAAGAAGTTCACTGGTTGAGTAATTATAAGCAGAAAACCATCCAGGTAACTCAAAACCTCAGCATGCATTTTACTAAATGAACGGAATGTATTTATCATGTTTACCAAAAGGGCCAGTTCTTTGAAAGTATTTTGTCAATAAGAGTAATGAGTAAGACACATGGCATTAAAGGCAAAACAAAACAAAAAACTGAGGGTCTCTTTTGATCATCTTTTTGTAAACCATATTCAAGATCTGACAGCAACAATATAATGCAATCTGGTTTCCTCCAGACATAACAAGGCCACTGAACCTCTCTTTAGGTTTTTAATTTCAGTTTTCTAGTTATCCAGAGATTACTATTGATGGTGGCATCTTCTGGAATAAAGGATAGTAACTGATACTCCTCTGTAGCAGGAGGTAATATCAATATGAGAGCCCAGCTCCCTGCAGAGACAGCAAAAGTGTTTTCTCAAGCTGTTGCTGAAATCCATTTTGTCTAATTTTCACAAAGAACATGTTGGTTTTGTTTCCCTGACAACACTCTTGAATGTGCCTGACTTTCATCCTTCTTCCTCTGGTCTATTTCCAAACAAAAATCCAACCCCACAAATCAATCTTTTCATCCAATAGGCAGTCACAAAGAAAGATGGACAGATGTTTCTCTGATTATCAAGCATATATTGTATTGAAGCCTTTGAAAATAATAAATATTTACATTTAAATATTTAAAACTTAATATTTAGATTTCCCATTCCTTTGGTATAGGAAGTATGTGACTACTCCTTTCCACAAGAGCAGAGAAAAGATATTTCACAAATATAGAAATTTCATTGCTCTTGTTTTCAACACTGGCTAAGAACATTGTATTGTATAAAGATGTATTTTATGTGTACAAAAACATACATTTTAGAAGGACTGGAAGCCAAGTCTATTGACTCAGAAATTGCCTAACAAATGGTAGCATGGCTCTGGAAAACATAGATTAAATCTATAATATATTGTTTCTTTAAAATCTGGTGGAGATCATATGACAAGGTGGCCTGTTTATGTTATGATGGGTGTTTCCATGTTATTCTTTTGTTTATAGACTTTAGGTCTCAAAATTAGTAAAGGAAGACTATTACCTAATCAGAATCCCATTGTGCATTCCTCTTTTGAAAGAAACACTTGCAATTAGAACATTCATCCTTGTTCAATTAGCAGTTTTCATCAGAGAAAACTGGGCATTAATCGGTTCAAGATCACAATGTTAATGGCACCAGGAACCCTGCTTTATTTTTTTGTTTACTTTTTTCCCCAAAAAAATTATTGAGGGAAAACTACAAAACATTTACAGTACAATGTTTATAGTACAATTTGTAGTGAAGTGATTTTCCAAAATATTTGACAACTCAAGTTGAATTGCCTTGTCACATTCAAAACCCTTCTTTCACAGTAGTCCAGAGAACACATATGGAGCTCCAACCGTACCTACATACACACTAAGAACCTGCTCATTCATCCGCCATCCAGTAAGGCCTGGGAGACATTTCCTGCCTTTTTACATTGAAAAATAATAGTACACGTTTTGGACTGTCATGAAACAAGACATATTCACATACAACAGACCGTTTCAGCACTAAGATGGCCTCTTCACTTAATAGCTATATAAAAAATGTGGTAAAAATCTTTAGCTTTTGTGAAGGTGAACCCATCTGATATTCAAATTCTCTCAAGCACTAATGAAATATTTATTTGTCTGAGGAATATTTAAGGCAAGTTCAATACTGAGGTACTGAAACCATTTCCCCATTATTACTGCATGTCTTTGTACTCAATGTCACAGTTGAACTGATGTAATCCTTCCTTTAAATATATACATTAATATTCAAATTCATGTCTAAGTGCCCCATATATCTGATTAACTACAAACAAGAAAAGCCTTAATATATGCACAACACCCTCCTTGTACTCTTAAAGGCAAGTGAAGGAACTGGAATAAATATATCATGAGTTATACATGTCTGTCTTTTATGGAAATGAAGAAAAATTCCCTCAGAAATAACCCAGATATTTGGCTATTTTGATATTTTATGAGGCATAGAGCAAAACACAGAAACTGGCAAGCATTGTAAAGGGTGAAACAAAATTATGCACTTAAGAAATCATAAAAAGCATTATCATATATGCCTACATCAAATAGTAACTGTACAGAAATACTTTGAGTCTATATTGTTTATAAGAATTTTGAAAAATATAGCATAAAACTATTGATGACTGCTTATTTGGGGCCCATGAATCATATCCTGTAATATTATACAATTGTGAATCAGTCAGGATTTTTAAGCCTTATTCATAATTCCACTTCCTTTTTAAAAATAAATTACCGTTTCTACTCTGAGACTGTCTCTGAGTTTGGCCTATCTCTTGATGTTAACACCAGGCACATCTGTTGACGTCCCCAAACATGATGACAGCAACAATAGTAGGTTTATAAAATGAAATCTGGAGAGGGAATCTTTTCAAAACACAGCAGGGAAAATAGCCTGAAATGAGATAACTAGCAGATGCTCCAGAGAGTGGAAGTCATCTGCAAGCAGTTAGTGGAGCAGAGAACGCTGAAGGGTTTCCCTTTGCCAGATGCCTGAAATAGAGACAGATGAGCAATTCCTCTGAACTCCAGCAACAGAGGCAGCTGAAAAAGCAGACCCCTCTGCCAAGGGTCACTTGCTCAAACTGTTGACTGTAAATCAGAGTTCCCCTCCTGGACTGGTGGTACCCAGAAAATACATTCAAAATGTTTATCTCTTCACCTTACCTTCGGCACAAAGGCCATCATCTGTAGTTGAAGTCCAGGAGGTTGGGCACAAATTGTTTACATGTTTTGATCAAAGGTACCTTTCTTAGAACCCCCACATAACAGCATCTCTTACCTTTCCCTCATAAGTGAGGTATATTCCCAAGTAAAATCACCCACATTTTAAATGCATTAATACACAGTGGTGGAATATTTAGGTCTGGCAATCCTCATAAAAAAGTGTCTTATATCTTTTCCTCTCTAAAATAATCATTGATGCATCACCCTGTATCTTCTAACCAGCTTTTTTCTGTGTCAAATGTGCTACTTGGGATCATTTTCCTTCTATTTTTTTTATTCATAAGTCTTTTTTCTTTTAGCACTCACTATTGGGTGTCTAAAATATTAAAATAATAATGAATAGAAGAAGTGTTATGATGCTATGAATGTCTTAAAGCTTACCATTATATAAATATCAATTTTGCTTTCTTTTGTGGCTCTAACAAAGACAGGTCGGAGCATCATAAAAAGGTCTCTACACCTTCCAGTCTTCTCCTTTTCTGTGTGCACCTTACCAATCAACCAAGGACACCTCTCTCCTCCCTTCTGCTTTATCCCATTACACATTTCTTTTACTTTTCTATGTTTGCTTAGAGGCTGGAGTGTGGCCCTCACTGGGGTATCAGAGTGTACTGCAGACCAGACATCCTGACAGCGCAAAATGTAGTCCAAGACACCTGTGCACTGTTAGAAATTCATGTTTGTCTTATTTTTACAGTTCGCCTTCTGAATTGGATACTCTGGGATTTAGAGTCCATTAATCTATGATTTAGTAATGTGAAGGTCATTGTATCTCTACACATTTTGAGAAACACTAGTCTAGACAACAGTGCCAATATCTCCGTAGAAACTCTACACACCATCTCTCTCGGACCCGTCTATGAAATATTCACAGTAATTTCTCAGTCATGAGAACCTGAGCAATTCTATATGTACCTTTAGAATCTTTAAGATAGCCCCAACATATGAAAAGGATCTGCATAAATTTAAACCTAGTGTCAACTTTTAGAATAAATTAATGTGCTAACTGCATAAATAAACTTCCCTGGATCAGAAACAGACCAGATAAGTGGCAGACCCAACGCTTCTTAAAAATGGCAGACTTTGGTTTTCCTACAAAGCAG
Source organism: Neodon shergylaensis (assembly GCA_025134845.1). NCBI lineage: Eukaryota > Metazoa > Chordata > Mammalia > Rodentia > Cricetidae > Neodon > Neodon shergylaensis. The sequence goes on along the minus strand of JABTXL010020138.1, from coordinate 7,377,100 downwards.
TGATTCTCAACTTGTGGGTCATGACCCTTTCGGGGGTCACATATCAGGTATCTTGCATACCAGTTATTTACATTATTATTCATAGCAGTAGCAAAATTAGAGCAAAATAATTTTATGGTCAGGGTCATTACAACATGAGGAACTATATTAAAGATTACAACATTAGAAAAGTTGAGAACCACTGTAACAAAGGGAATAGATGCATAAGGTATTACAGGAAAGAGATCATAGACAGCTGAGCAGAGAGGCAAGCAAAAAGTTTATGATGAGTGAGGTGCATTTGCTGGTGGATAAAAGCAACCGATTCATTATCTCTCTGCATTCAGTTTAATTGTGGCATTTATACTGAGCAAGTTTTTGCAGAACTTTTTAGGTTCTGGTCAAGACACAAATTTAAGCACCATTGCCTTCATTTGACCTCTGTATCTCCTGTTTATCCCTAATGAGACTTTCAAGGAACCTCAACGTAAGTGTTTTGTGACACTTAGGTTTTGTTTTTTGTTTTTGTTTTTTTTTTACCTAGAACTGACAGATAATTTTATTTTTTTTATTTTTTCCCTTTTTTATTACATAAAAAAATACCAATCCAAATTCCCCTCCTCCCTCCCCTCCTCCCAGTCCCCTACCTCTCCATCCACAGACCCTACCCCACCCCTCCAACCCTAAGGGAGTGCCATGCACCCCGCCCTGTGGAAAGTCCAAAGCCCTCCCTACTAAGTCTAGGTTGAGCAAGGTTTGCATCCAAAGAGAATAGGATCCCATGAAGCTGGTATATGCAAGTAGAGACACATCCCAGGTGACAGTTTAAATGTCAATGATATTGAAAATATTTTTTTAAATCAACAGTCACTTGTGAACTTTTAAAAGTTTATGAATGAATAGCTCTAGAATAAATGCATTGAAATTGCATTAAAGAAATAGACTGTGTTAATTCCAAAGGCATCCTTCGTGGGGCTCACCTGGGTATTCTTCAGTATCATACATGCTCTTTGCCAAGAAAAGTTGCTTTATAGCTGGGACCAGGGCAAGATAAATGGCCAGTTTTCAAAGTAGCCAAGTCATTCTGCTTTTGAAATAAGAACAAGATTTATTGTTTCTTCAAGACTTCACCAAGAAGTGTGCTGGGAGATATATGTAAAGTGGGTGTGGCCCTTTTTTTTTAGCATTTTGTGAGTGTTTGTAAAAGTTGAAAATGTAACATTGTCATTTGTCATAGCCTAGGATGCTAGCTGAGTTTTTCCAAAGGTGAGACCAGATAGTCTTACAGGTCAGAAACAAAGTTTTGAGCTGTTTCTCCCAGGATTCAAAATAGCCGAAAGTATTGGGGATCTCTGAAGTTTGCTTGGTGGGAACCAGTCAATGGGCCAAAAGAATCCCCAGCCTCCCGTGATGATTGGAAGGTAATATGATGCCCCAATAATTAAATGATGCCTGTAATTATTAAATGTACATGTCAATACCTACTGTTAGCAGATATTCTGAAAGCTATGGAAAATTATGGAAGATAAAGAAAAAAACTTCTCCAATGCAAGAATAATTTTCAACTCTACTGTGAAGGACACACCAATGGGTAAGAACAAGATAGCTGTGTACAAATGTTTTGCACACTTTGCTGCAAGCAAGAGCATAAGACCTCATTGCACTGCATCTGACTCTTGCCTCTACCAGAGCATTGCTCTGAAAATGCAAAAGGGTGAATGATCTCACAGCTAACCACATTAAGTGTGTTGCTCAATCTATTATCTATAAGTCCAGGAGACATTAATGATACACGGGCAAACAGAACAGACAACAAGAACAGAGAGGCTGCCTCATAGCTCAACAATTTATGAGAATCATAGTTTATGTCAAACTGTGAACTCAAGATATACAGACCTTGTTGCAAATACATAGACACTGAATACGGTGAGCAATCTGAATCGTCACAGGAAGAGGGAGAATTCACCAAGTACAATCTCCACACTTCTATTCCCCTCTTGAGGTATACTGGGTATTCACAGAAATTCTGCCTGTAAATAAAAAGTAGAAGAATTTAACATTTTTTGTGTTGTAGTGTTTATTTCTTTGTTTTTCTAAATAGATGCCAAGTCCTGAGCATGTACACATATAGAATATGCATGTTCGTACACATACACAAATAGGTATTCATATAAAATATTTTATTGCACTTCAGGAATGAAATTCCTTTTGTGAACTGAATAGTCCTCAGTGGAACATTGCATCCCTTAACAATATGTCATAGCATTTCCAGAACATAACATTATGTTCTGAACTTAGAACTTTTTGAAAAAATTCACACCCAAAGCAAAACCCCAAAGTGCCTGGCCTGCTTCCAGTGAGGCTTTCCACATTGTTTTTCAGGAACGAAGAGCAATTTGTGGTTGAAAATGAAAATGCCTTTTCCCAACAGTGACCAACCCTTTGACCTGACAGACAACGGTTTGAAGCCTGTACCTCCCAGGCCTTAGAGTTCCCTACTTCACAACCTCCGCTCCAGAAGAAATTTCCGTGTCTCCAGTGGAAATTTCCGTGTCGTCTCTCAAGATCTGTCCTGCACTTTTCGGGTTCCCTTAGTGACGCTCCTGTACGTGTTCCCTCTTCCTAGAACACCCTCAGTTCTCATTGTTCAAAGGATCCCTAGAAAGTGAAATGGGCCCCTTTGGATGTATACAAAGTGTCTACAGTGCCAGATGCAGCACAAAATCAGCCCTACAATGTATAAAATAAAGGGATTTGATTCAAATCATGGCCAACAACCCTTATCAGTGGCAAGGTCTTTCATTCACTCTTTTACATATGTAACTTTATTGACACAAAATAGAGCAAGAGTCATAAAAGAATTCATTATTGATTGAAATAAAATTAACAAATTATATAACAATATAAAATAATAGATTTGTTATATATTTGTATTATATTTATATATGTGCTTATATATCACATTTATATAATATATATAAAGTTATGTAACATAATGGTGGCGCACACCTTTAATCCCAGCACTCGGGAGGCAGAGGCAGGCGGATCTCTGTGAGTTCGAGGCCAGCCTGGTCTACAGAGCTAGTTCCAGGACAGGCTCCAAAGCCACAGAGAAACCCTGTCTCGAAAAACCAAAAAAAAAAATATATGATACAAATAAATAATAAATAAAATACAATTTGTAATATATCTTTATGTTAAGTATTTCAGAGTAAGATAGATGCTATATAAAATATATTTATTTAAACTTTAAAAAATATATTTGAATCTTACTGTTGATTGATTGAACAGTTTCAAGTGAGTATTATACAAGCAACCACATAGAAAAACTAATAATAAGTAAAATAAATTTAATATATATGTTACTATTTTCTTTTGGTATACAAGTGAAGAAATGCATGGGATAAGATAAATGTGCATGAAAAATGATATACCTATAAGTTTAGATTCATTAAGTAATAATTATTCATCTACAGTTTTATAAAATGTTAACATTTTAGTCTCAAAAATTACATACACAACTAAACACATTAATGCTTGTTATATAGTATGTGCAAGAGTCAGATTGAAATTTTGTGAAACCTCTAAATTCAAGTCACTCAAAGTGACATAATACTTTCAAAACAAGAAAAATCAACCACATTGAAACTCAGTCTATCTTCTTTTAAATTTTTGGAATAAAAGAACTAAGAAACTTGATCCTCCTGTTACTTCCCTCGTCTTTAAGTTCCTGTCCCTGCCAGGCATCATCCCCCAGTGCTTCAGGTTTCTTGTCTAAGCAGAAGATTCTGACAGTTTCCTGCCTACTTTTAGAGCTTGCTTAGTATACGCATTTATACAGGGGACTGCTTTAAATGTTTCAGAAAAAATACTACTTAGATTCCTTCCTATCTTCCCCTAATTAATTATTGCTGTACAGTACCATTAGACGTGAGGGGACAAATGGGGTGTTATGCCTTATAAATCTCTACAGTGCAAACTGAAAATGGTACATTCACTAGAGCAAAGACGGCGTGAGGATAATTTCACACATGCTGTAAGCTAGAAGGAAGAACGTATGTGACAACTCTGTTCTCACCTATGTGATCAGATGCAGCATTCCTGGGTAAAATATCCAGTGTACAAACCTCACTCAGCAGAAGTAAGCAAAAGAGAAAAAAATTAAAAAGAGAGAAATATTGGCTGAGTTACTTACCCCTGGCTTAATAGAAAACTTAATCATAATAGTGCCCACTGGTGTAAGCCAGTATGGAAAGAAAAGCTGTGCATCAGATATTTTTCTTTTTGAATTCCTAAATTTCACAGAATTCTAAAAATTGGAGACTGGAAGGAATCTACAAAAATATGATTGCAATAGCAATTAATGCAAAAAAGAGGCCATAAAATTTGAAAGAGAGAAATGAAGGGTATATGGAAGGGTTTGGAGGGAGAAAGGGAAAAAGAGAATCTTGTAATTATATTATAATATCAGATAAAAAAATTAAAAAGCAAAAGTAAAGTTATATAACTAGAGCCAGTGAGACTGACTACCCAAGTTTGATTTCCAAAACCTACATGGTTGAAGAGAATTGACCCCTACAAGCTGTCCTCTGACCTCCAGGCATACACCATCGCATAGGTAACCACATATACAATAAATAATGAATAAAGATAGATAGATGATAGATAGATAGATAGATAGATAGATAGATAGATAGATAGATAGATAGATGATAGATAGATAGATAGATAGATAGATAGATAGATAGATAGATAGATAGATGATAGATAGGGATAGATAGATGATAGATAGGTAGATAGAGATAGATAAATAGATAGATGATAGATAGATAGATAGATAGATAGATGATAGATAGATAGATAGATAGATAGATAGATAGATAGATAGATATAAATAGATGATAGATAGATAGATAGATAGATAGATAGATAGATAGATAGATAGATGATAGGTAGGTAGATAGATAGATAGATAGATGATAGATAGATAGATAGATAGATAGATAGATAGATAATGATGGGTAGATAGATAGATAGATAGATAGATAGATAGATAGATAGATAGATAGATGATAGATAGATAGATGATAGATAGATAGATAGATAGATAGATAGATAGATAGATAGATAGGGATAGATAGATGATAGATAGGTAGATAGAGATAGATAAATAGATAGATGATAGATAGGTAGATAGAGATAGATAAATAGATAGACGATAGATAATAGATAGATAGATGATAGATAGATAGATGATAGATAGATGATAGATAGATAGATAGATAGATAGATAGATAGATAGATAGATAGATAGATGATAGATAGATGATAGATAGATAGATGATAGATGATACATAGATAGATAAATAGATGATAGATAGATAGATAGATAGATAGATAGATAGATAGATAGATAGATGATAGACGATAGATGTACAAAATCATGTAACCCAACTTATGAGAGTCAGATTTGCACAAATAAGCTGACATATCTCATAGTTAAACTATAATGAATTTCCTTGCTCAACTCTTCCTTCTTTGAAGCAATACTCTTGCCTGCTATGACCAGAGGTACAGTCTCGAGGCATCATCATAGCAGGAAACCTTTACCTGCCGATGTTTCAAGTCTTCGTCATAACCACTCCAATTATCTCCAATTGAAAAAAAATTATAAACAAGAATTATTAAAAATCTGTTCTTTAATCCAAATGTTAGGTAGCTAGACAGGTGTAAAAAGGTGGGGACCATGAGGATGAGCACTTCCCCCACAGTCAGTTGGCTCAGACCCCACGATCTACTTCCCTGGTAACCCCAGAAAAGGAAGCATGATACCTGACACCCTTAAGATTTAAAATATCATATGAAAAAATAGATTTTCAGAATTCTTGAGCCCTAGTTAAAAGAAAAATTCCTCCAAGTAAAAGAATAGAAACTGGGTTCTACCTCTGACATTAGGCAGAGACATAACATTTTGATCTACCCACCAAATTAGGACAGCATATACTGTTGTCTCCAAATCAAGTCTGAGAATCCCCAAGGAGTCAGAACTTCTCCAATATCATGTGACAGCCATAAAGGGTCTCCCCATAATTTCTGGCCATTGATCTTCTGTGTGTTCAGCAATAAATGAGGATATTGGAGTTAAGCAGCCAACCAATATTTGGGCCCTTATCCCAAGTCAACTAAGTCTCGGGGGTAAGAAATGATACTTCTCAAAAGATCCTGCAGCTATAATAAGTCTTTAATCCTCTTGATCAGAGAATCCATTGAGATTAAGAGGTTCTTTTCTTGATGTGGGAGTGTCATATATCAATCTGTTGATTTCATTGGTTAAGTAATAAAGGAACTGCTCAGCCCTCATAGGTTAAAACATAGGTGGGAGGAATAAACAGAATAGCATACTGGGAGGAAGAGGAAGTGAGCTCAGACTCGACAAGCTCTGCTCTTGAGAGCAGAGAAGCCATGCTCCAGTCTCCCGGACAGACGTGAGCGATGAAGCTCCAATCCAAGATGGACGTAGGCTAGAATCTTCCCGGTAAGCGCACCTTGGGGTGCTTACACAGATGATTAGAAATGGGCTAGTCCAGGTGCGAGAGTTAGCCGAGAAGAGGCTAGATAGAAATGGGCCAAGCAGTATTTAAATGAATACAGTTTGTGTGTTGTTATTTCGGGGCATAAGCTAAGCAGCCAGGAGGCCGGGGTGCTGGGGACGCAGCCCCGGCCGCTCCTATTTCAACATTTTCTCACTAACATGCACTCTGCAATGAAAACCAGTACTAATAAAAATGCCCTCAATTCATCCAAGGGAAGCCACATAGTCACTGACATGTCTTGCTGATGGCACAATCAGTAAATGGAAAACTAAAGGATCCCGGGCCTTTAGTTATAAGTCCCAAGTAACCTCTAAGGACTGGACTCTCAACTGGCCTTGATGGTGGAAGAAATTAGCTGTTTTGGCTACCTAAATGATCTTAAATACCCAGCAGGAAAGTATAGCCAAAAAGTAAAAGAAGTGGTAATACAAATCAAAAGGACTAGAGTAGGAACTGGAGAGACAGCTTAGTGGTTAAGCACTTGATGCTCTTGCAGAGGACCTGAGTTTGACTCCTAGCACCCAGATGGCAGCTCACAACTGTCTGTGAGATAGACTGTACTTTGAAAAGGGATAGATAGTCATCTAGGTCTTAAATGTCTCCCATTAAACCTTGAGTGAAGATAATGATATGCCAGATAGTGTATTCAGAACCACCATGGCTTTGATTAAATCAAAGAACTCCTTAACTTTTCTTAACTATCATCAAAATGTCATTTGTGTGCTCCTGATAACTCTGTCCCTGCTCTTTTGCAAGATCTGATAAACCGTAGTGAGATTGTGTCAAATAACACCGTACCTTTGGGTAAGCAGATTAAAACTGGATCTTTGGATGTTCATAATGAAGACAGGTTATAACTATTACAATCTTGGCAGGGATTCTATTTATCCATGGCCTTGTGTACTCAACTACTGCCTTAATTTTGCCTCTTATACTCAAGGTACTCTTGCAATATCCTAATTCTATCTATCTGGGTCTCCTTACCTACACCTCAAGTTCCAAAAGTCAGAAGTGGAGACTGTAGTGATGAAGTGAGCAGAACTGCTTTTCATCCTGCCCGGCTCCAGCATGGCTAGCTTAGCCCCGGAAATAACAACACACAAACTGTATTCATTTAAACACTGCTTGGCCCATTATATCTAGCCTCTTCTTGACTAACTCTCGTATCTTGCTTTAACCCATATCTAGTAATCTGTGTATCACCACGGAGTCGTGGCTTACTGGGAAGATTCTAACCCACGTCCATCTCGGGCTGGAGCTTCATGGCAGTTGCATGACTTTGCTTTCTTTCTCCCAGCATTCTATTCTGTCTACTCCACCTATCTAAGCTGCTGTCCTATCAAAGGCCAAGGCAGTCTCTTTATTTGACCAATGAAAGTAACACATAGACAGAAGACCCACCTACATCAGGGGACCCTGAATCTTTCTATGGCCTGGTTTAAGTTAGAAGTAGCCAAGGTTTTGGCACCCATATCCTAAATAAATTTAGAGTCTCAACTCCTGAAGGGGATATGTTAAATTGCTAGACAGGCATTGTTAGCAAGTTTGGAAGCCATTGAAGATAGAGTCAACCTTATTAGTTAGTTTTGGTCCTACTTCCCACTTCCTAATGGAGATGTGATGGCAATGTAAACTATAGTGTGCTTAATTTTCACACTGGGCAAAGGATTCAAGAATCAGTAAGGACAAAAGATGTTCATAGTCTATCGTTGAGCATTTGAGATTGGACTGCATGCACACAGGCTGGTACAACTCACATTAAGTCAGTTCTATAAACCATAAGGCCCAAAGGAGATTCAAAGAATAAAGCCTTCTGGAGAACAAGAGGTCACTATAAGATCAAAGAATTTGAAGTGAAACTTAGAAGTGTTCATAGGCCTGGATTTCAGGAATGGCTGAAAGTGTCTAGGGTTGATGTGCCAACTCATACTCTTTTATTTATTGAAAAACAATCATACAATACATTTTAACCATGTCTTCTTCTCCCCAATTAAATAAATGGATACATCTATAAAATATTCTCACACCAAAGATTCAGAGAATATGGCAAAAGAAGGGACAGAAAAATTCTAAGAGCCAGAGGATCAGAAAGGGAGTTTGCTGAGAGGTTGTGTTTCCTAGTTATGTCAAAAGTGACACTCATAAAGTCATGTGACATATAATCTGCCTGGACATATAATCTGCTCAAGGATAGCAACAGTAGGCATGCCAAAGCAGACAGGAGGTAAACCCATGAGGCCTCAACCCTATATAGGCAACTAAAGAGTACTGAGAGTGGAAGAAATAGTCTTCTCCAGTGAAGAGTACTTTGACTGATTATTCAATACCAATGGTGAGTTCTGAAAACATACATACAAGTAACATTATTCAAACTGAGCAGGCTACATTTAGAAATGTACATATATATACATATTTGCATTTAACAACAATAAAACACAGGCCATGAATTTAAAAGACAGCAAAGAGTGATATATTGGAATGTTTGGAGAGATGTGGAGAAAGGGAGAAATAATATAAACATATCATAATCTCAATAAAATAATTTTCCCATATACTACATTTTTATCATGTTTTTTCCCTTACCTAGTCAACTCAGACCTTCCTATCACTTTTTTTCCCATTTTCACACCTTTGTGCTTTTGTACATCATATTTACTCTTCTGAGATTCTTAGCCCCGTGTCTTCACCAATACCTCCCCAGCTATTTGATGGATCTTTGGTCAGACAGCTCCAGAAATGTAGTTACTTTGCAAAAGGACATCTTCGATAACACCTGATAAATGCTGATCAATAAGCATCTATTTATTCAATAAATTCTCATTGTAAACTTTTAATGTGAGCTATATTAAGAATATATTAGAACTGGTGTGTAACTATATAGTATCTAACATGCAATACTAGATTTATTTTAGAGGAATGGGTATAGATAAAGTAATTTACACTTTCTAGGGACTTAACAGTTATTTTAGAAAACAATTGCACTAATATAGTTACTTTATTATGGTAAATGCACAAGATGCCATGGCAGGGCAAGGCGGGAACATCTGTCAGGATTCTGAGGATCAAGGAAGCTGCCCCATAAAGGCAGGCTGATTCTTCAAAAGTTTGTAGGAATTAAGAGGTACCAAGCTGCAATGGAAATACCAACACAGACAAAAATCTAGTTTTTCAGAAAAGCACATCTGTAGACCTCAGCCACTGGGAAGAGCCTGCAACAGAGCTGCTTCCTGGTGGTTGCTAGAGAAAGGCTTACAATTGCAGCAGGAGTCTGAGCCTATTGACCAAAGGTCAATAAAAGGAGAAAGGAAGCTGAGGCTTTCCTAGGGTCAGGGAAAGAAAGGACTTCTGGTGAGATTGAAGGGAGGGATTTACTAGCTGAATGGAGAGAAGCCTGAGATAAAAGCTACAGATTTCTGCCCTTTGAAGCTGGGCCTTCACTAATATCACTGGAGGTCTATCCATCAGGAAGTAAAACAGATAAAGCTTCCAATGAAGACAACTTATTTTTATGCAAATGTGTCTTGAAATGCAAAGTAAGGAGGGAACCAATAAGAAAACAGCAGCAAAGGCAAAGTGTCCTCTTCAGCAGGGATTCTCTTTCAAATAAATAAATAAATGCTGCTAGAGAATGCAGAACACAAAGTTCTTTTTAAATTATTTTTTATTTTTATAAAAAAAAAGTACTATCTTTTTTCATTTTACATATCAATCCCAGTTCCCACTTCCTCCCCTCCTCCCATTTTTTCCACATACCCTTCCACTCAACTCCCCATTCACCCCTCAGAGAGGGTAAGGCACATTGCTTTGGGAAAGGTCCAAGGCCCTCCCTACTACATCTATGATGGAGGAAGGTCATTGGTTAATAAAGAAACTGCTTGGTCCTCATAGGTTAGAACATAGGTGGGTGGAGTAAACAGAACAGAATGCTGGGAGGAAGAGGAAGTGAGCTTAGAGAGCCGCCGTGCTCCCCTCTCCCAGGGCAGACGCAATAGCTCTGCTCTCTGAGGCATATGCGATTCAGCTCCAACCCAGGATGGACGTAGGCTAGAATATTCCCGGTAAGCGCACCTTGGGGTGCTACATAGATTATTAGAAATGGGCTAGTCCAGGTGCGAGAGTTAGCTGAGAAGAGGCTAGATATAATGGGCCAAGCAGTGTTTAAAAGAATACAGTGCCCACATCTAGGCTGAGCAAGGTATCCATCCAAAGAAAATAGGTCCCCCAAAAGCCAGTACAGGCAGTTGGGATAAACCCTGGTGCCACTGCCAGTGGCCCCACAGTCTGTCCAGTCATATAACTGTCCCCCACATTCAGAGGCACTAGTTTGGACCTATGCTGCTTCCTTCCCTATCCAGCTGGGGTTTGTGGTTCTTAATAACTGGTAGCTAAGCCTGCTCCATGCCGATGGGCTCCACCTCATAGACTTTAGCAATATTTCCACCATAATTCAACAAAACAGAGTGGCAGTACCCACCAAAGTTAAGGAAACATACTTTATCCAACAATATGGCTGTGCTGTCTGTAACGTGGAACTTTGTTTGGAGATTTGGGGAAAAAAAAAGAGTAGCTATAAAGACAGTGTGCTTGCCTCCAAACATGGTGCTGCAATACTGCACTTTACTTCACCGTGGACTGGAGGAAATGCACTCTGTCTGTTCTGTTTAATTCTCGGGTTAAAAGCAGCAGTCAAGCCGTGACAGTGAGGAGCATTCCGCTCTGTTATATTACAGCTCACTTATTTCTTTCCAAATATTATACAACGCCAAAAAAACTTTTAGTTGTTTGGGATGAGATCCATTTTCATTTTACTCTTGTCCTTTTTAGGTTGCAAGATGACAGTTTAATATCCCAGGCTCCAAAGGAAAGCTTGGCAAATGGATTTAAGAAAAAAAAATGTTCAATGCTGTAGGGAAGGGGAAAAAGATATGCAATTATTTTTCCTAAGGAACTGTGTAACTGGTGCTGTACAAGGTAGTTATGTTTAACACTCATTTCATGCAACCCCTGGGATTTTCCAGAACACAATAACATGTATATAATTTTAGTTAGTTGGTCCTTAGCTTTATTGTATAAAAGTCAACTCCTACTATAGTCTATTTCAACAGTCTTAAAAAGTTACTATATAATTGTGTACAGATTAAGTACAAGAGAATGCGGGGCCAAGAAGATAGCACGTAAGTAAAATCTTGCCTTCTTGGCATGAGGATCCAAGTTTAACAACCAGAACCCTCATATAAAAAGCCAGGCATTGTGGCATACCTGTGTATAAGCCCAGCATTGGGAGGTGGAGATGGGCAGCTAGCTAGCAAGCTAACCTAGCCTAACTATTGAGTTCCAGGCTCGTGATAAACCTTGTCTCAAAAGGATGTGGATAGCACCCCATGAAAGAGGCCTTAAGTTGAACTTTGATCTCTACATGCACTCCCAAACACACATGCACACACCTATACACAAACACACACATGTACAAATAGCAACACACATACAGAAGTACCAAAGAAATATTGTCACTAAAAACCTGTGTTGCTTAATCAGATTAGAGTTCAAATCTCACCTCTCTTATAAATCCTGTTACCTTGAAAAGGTTATTTGATCTCTCTTGGCTTTGTTTTTATATTTACATCTGACAATATAAAACAATTTCAAAAATCCTTATTGTGCTTGGAGAGTCAAGCAACGTAAACCATGTGGAAGTCCTGATGTATAATGACCTTCCAATGGCTGGCATCATTGTTATTATTGCTGTTAAATGTTCTCTTCTGAAGATTTAAAAAGCTTTCCTTGGCCAGGGTCACCTTTTAATCCACACAATATTTTTCTAGGTATTTCTGTATTTCATTCCGTTGCAAAAAAAAAGTCACTCTTCATATGTGCATAACATCATAACCGGCTCAAATAATGAAACAAAATGGTTTATTTAAATGGTGGCTTTTTGAGTACACCTAACCTGAGTAAGAACTGGAAGTTGGTCAATAAAGCCACCTTAAAGATTCCTGAACCACAAATCCTTGGGCAAACCTCAAGAAACCGAATGGAAAACACTCCAAAGAATCAAAATAAATTCAGCTGCCTTGCTTAGCACCAAACATGGTAGGGAAAAATAGCTGCGAGACTGGCTAGTTTCAGATCCTGGTTTAAAAAGTGAATCCAGCTGAAATAAATTCCAGTTTTGAAAATGTGTTATGGATATATTTCTCTTTGGTTCGAATGGCCTTCAGTAACAACTTTAAAGCAATCTTCTTGTGCTCGTGTCTTTCAATAATAATGTGAGATTCCTCACATATATACCAGACTCTGGAGTATTTCTGAGCCTTCTACGGGAATTAAAACATTGCTTTTAGCTGTACATAATTCATCATTGGTGTTACTGAAAGTTGAAAATCATTGTGATTTTCAACTTCTCTCTCTCCCTCTTCTCTCTTTCTCTCTCTCCTTCTTCCTCCCTCTCTCCCCCCCTCTCTCTCTCTCTGTATGTGTGTGTGTGATATGTCTTCTGTAATAAGAAAATACTTGCAGATATAGAAATCTATAAGACAGCAATTACAAGAGTGAAAGGCAATAGAATTGGAAGGCATCTTTCCCAGTTAAGCATCTGGCAGAAGATTGATGTCCAAAATATGTGAAAAGCTCAGAAAATTGAACAAAAGAAGGGCAAAAAATCTGATTAACAAACAGGAAATGAACTGAATAGACAATTTCTTTTCAAGGAAATAAAAATGGCCAATTAAATACAAGAAAAAAATGTTCAACATCTTTAGCCATCAGGGAAACACTAATCAAACTACCCTGGGAATCTGTCTCCACCCAATCAGAATAGCTTCAAACAAGAAAAGTCAAAACAAACCAAAGCATACCAAACGCCATAAAGACATAGGGAGAAAGAACTTTAATACATTGCTTGAGGGAATGTAAATTAGGCCCCTATGGAAAACACCTTGCAGTTTCTTTTAAAAATAGATATGTGTCTTATGATCTAACTATAGCACTCCTGGGTATATGCCTGAAGGAACTGAAGTCAGCCTATGAGAGATGCATGAACAACTGTGTTTGATAAAAAAACACTGCTCCCAAAAGCTGAAATGAAAGAATTAACCTAGATGCCTGTCTTAGTTGCCAGGTGCTTTGATGAAGTATCTGAGGAAAACTATCTAATGAAAGAATGGTTTTTTTTCTTTTTTTTTAAATTTTTTATTGAGAAAAAGAAAAAAAAAGTTTCCGCCTCCTCCCAGCCTCCCATTTCCCTCCCCCTCCTCCCACCCTTCTCTCCCTCTCCCCACTCCTCTCCCCCTCCCTCTCCAGTCCAAAGAGCAGTCAGGGTTCCCTTCCCTGTGGAAAGTCCAAGGTCCTCCCCCCTCCGTCCATGTCTAGGAAGGTGAACATCCAAACTGGCTAGGCTCCCACAAAGCCAGAACTTGAAGTAGGATCAAAACCCAGGGCCATTGTCCTTGGCTTCTCATCAGCCCCCATTGTTCGCCATGATCAGAGAGTCCGGTTTTATCCCATGCTTTTTCCGTCACAGTCCAGCTGGCCTTGGTGAGCTCCCAATAGATCAGCCACACTGTCTCAGTGGTTGGGTGCACCCCTCGTGGTCCTGACTTCCTTGCTCATGTTCTCCCTCCTTCCGCTCCTCATTGGGAACTTGGGAGCTCAGTCTGGTGCTCCAGTGTGGGTCTCTGTGACTATCTCCATCCATCACCAGATGAAGGTTCTATGGTGATACACATGACAAAAGCATTTGTTCAACTATGTTCATAGCAGTATTATTTGTAAGAGCCAGAACCTGGAAACAACCTAGATGCCCTTCAATGGAAGAATGAATGAAGAAAGTGTGGAATATATACACATTAGAGTACTACGCTGCGGTAAAAAACAATGACTTCTCGAATTTTGCATGCAAATGGATGGAAATGGAAAACACTATCCTGAGTGAGGTAACCCAGACCCAAAAAGATGAACATGGGATGTACTCACTCATAATTGGTTTCTAGCCATAAATAATGGTCACCGAGTATATAATTGGTGAACCTAAAGAAGCTAAATAAGAAGGTGAACCCAAGGAAAAACATATAATTATCCTCTTGGCTATGGGAAGTAGACAAAATTGCCGGGGAGAAAATTTGGGATCTTGGGGGTGGGGTGGGATGGGGGTAACGGGGGATGGGGAGAGAAAAGTGAGAAGGGGAGGATGAGGGAAACTTGGGGAAACAGGATGATTGGGATAAAGGAAGGTTGGATAGGGGAGCACAGAAGCACAATTCCTAGTTAAGGGAGCCACCTTAGGGTTGGCAAGAGACTTGAACCTAGAGTGGCTCCCAGGAGCCCAAGGCGAGGTCCCCAGTTAGTTCCTTGGGCAGCTGAGGATAGGGAACCTGAAATGACCCTATCCTATAGCAATGCTGACGAAAGAATGGTTTATTTGGGCTCATGTTCTCTTAATCGTAACAAGAGGAGATTGAGTCAGCTGGTCGCATTGAATCTCTAGTCAAGAAACAGAGAGCAATGAAGCTTTTGTTCAGCTATTTTTTTTTATTGAGAAAAAGAAAAAAGTTTCCACCTCCCCCCAGCCTCCCATTTCCCTCCCCCTCCTCCCACTCTTGTCCCCCTCCCCCCACTCCTCTCACCCTCCCTCTCCAGTCCAAAGAGCAGTCAGGGTTCCCTTCCCTGTGGAAAGTCCAAGGTCCTCCCCCCTCCGTCCATGTCTAGGAAGGTGAACATCCAAACTGGCTAGGCTCCCACAAAGCCAGAACTTGAAGTAGGATCAAAACCCAGGGCCATTGTCCTTGGCTTCTCATCAGCCCCCATTGTTAGCCATGTTCAGAGAGTCCTGTTTTATCCCATGCTTCTTCTGTCACAGTCCAGCTGGCCTTGGTGAGCTCCCAATAGATCAGCCACATTGTCTCAGTGGTTGGGTGCACCCCTCGTGGTCCTGACTTCCTTGCTCATGTTCTCCCTCCTTCCGCTCCTCATTGGGAACTTGGGAGCTCAGTCCGGTGCTCCTATGTGGGTCTCTGTGACTATCTCCATCCATCACCTGATGAAGGTTCTATGGTGATATGCAAGATAATCATCAGTATGGCTATAGGATAGGGTCATTTCAGGTTCCCTATCCTCAGCTGCCCAAGGAACTAACTGGGGACCTCACCTTGGGCTCCTGGGAGCCACTCTAGGTTCAAGTCTCTTGCCAACCCTAAGGTGACTCCCTTAACTATCTTGGGGGGGGGGGATGGGAGTATCGGGGGAAGGGGAGAGAAAAGTGAGAAGGGGAGGATGAGGGAAACTTGGGGAAACAGGAGGATTGGGATAAAGGAAGGTTGGATAGGGGGGCACGGAAGCACAATTGTTCAGCTATTTTTATGCAGTGTAAGATCTCAAGCCAGGAAATAGGGCCATTCACATTGAGAAGATTCTCCCACACCAACTAACGTAATCAAGATACCCTTTAATGGTATGTCCAGAGGCCTTCCCTTAGAGTTCATCAAGTTAATTATTGAGATTAACTATCACTGTGCCCATAAATAAATGAATATGCACACAGAGAGGTAGATAATAGAGAGATGTGTGTGTGTTTATGTGTTTGTACATGTGTGTGCTTATGTGTTTGTACATGTGCGTGTTCGTGTAGAGGTGCATGTCAATGTCAAAGTTCAACTTCAGGACTCTTTTTTCAGGCACTAACTACATACTTTTTGAGGCAGCATCCATGAAAGAATTTCTCAGTTAGTTAAAGTAAGAAAACTCACTTAAATATGTACAATACCATTTGTGGACTGAGGTTGCAAATTGCAAATAAAGGAAATAGTGACCAGAGCACCAGCATTCATTTCTGCTTCTGCGCTGTGGGTACAATATGATCAGTTACCTGCCACCATGCCTTCCCTACCGGGATAGAGTACATGTCTTAAATTATAAGCCCAAAGAAATGTTTCTTCTCGTAAATATACCTTTGCCTTAGCTACAGCAGGAAGAAAAGCAGCTGATATACTTCCTAGTGTCCATTACAGGAAAGACAGAATATGGGCTCAAGGTGTGAGATGGAGTCCTGGAAAAATCATCATCAGTAGACTCAGGCAGTAGAGCTTGTAAGAACCAAGACCCAACTTCATTTTTTTTTATTTTTTTTTATTGAAAAAAAAATCCCAGCTTCCTCCCAGCCTCCCATTTCCCTTCCCCTCCTCCCGCCCCTCTCCCCCTCCCCCACTCCTCTATTTAAAAGCAAAAGTTTGCTTTGACATTAAAATATCTCACAAAAGCCTAGAGCATACAACTTATTTAAACATTTATCTCAAAAGTTGAGATGAAATTTCCCTTTTACCAGTAATGCACTGTATGCAGTAACAAAACAATAAAATAAGAACAATATTTTGAATTATAAAAACAAGTCCAAAAATATCTCCCCATATAGTATTCAGAAAAAGAAAATAATAAACCACATTGTGTCACAAACTCTTAAGAGCTCTCCTTAGATGGTGTCAGAGTTTAAAGACCATGTTATTTTAGATGTATGCAGACTGACTCTGCACCTGGGACCTGTGAGGAGGTAGAACAGCAGCAAAGGACTTGAAAGTTGAGTATACCATAATAGTGCCCCCTGCTGTGTCTTTAAAAGGCCCCCATCCTGCAGGTATTGCTCCAGCTTCAAGGTACATTTAAAAGGTCACAGGATTGCACACAAGTTAGATTAATCCCATGTGCCATTTAAGGTGGGACAATAGTCCAAAAGAGGTCAATTATTTATTGATTTATCTTACTGAGCCACCAACCAGGATCAATTTAAGACTGATGGTAAAACATAGTAGCCTCTTAACTAGATTTAAAAAAAAAGATTAATACTTGAAATGGCTTAAAATAATTTCTTAATTCAATTTACTCATTCCTTGTTACATTTAAAACACGTTACATAATACTAGGGATACAGCTTTGATACACAAACATGTTTCTCAAAGAAAATAAGGTCTCAAATAAGTCTTTGGTAATGTTACATATATTACACAAACACACACACACACACACATATTTTTCTGCTGCTGTAGGTTTATATGGAGGACTTAACCAGTGTCATTACTATGCTAGCGTATTTTATTGAGTTAGAAATAGATACTGGGCAGTCTTTCACATTTGTTAAATTAGAAATTCAACTCAACCTATTTAAATCAACTATGTATAGCACCATGTAAATATGTAAAGCTACACTCATTCAGCTCACTAAATGTCATAAAGGGAGGGAGGTAAATAAAGGTTTAGACTTGGTTTTTGGGATGTACTAAAGAGCTACAAATACAAGGTGATCAACTTAACCTATATTCTACAGAAAGTTATGACTCATTTAAGACTTTTAAACATAAGCCTTTCATGATTACAACTGTTTCATGGAGGATGAGCATGGCATTGAAGTAAAGAAAGGAAGAACCAAATACAAAGACCACTCGGCCATCTGTTATTCGATGAATGTTTCCTAATGGGCATTTGATATAGTAAATATTCAATGATAGACTTGTGAATGAATAAATAAAATGAATATCTAAGTGAATGATTATTGAAATGTAGAGCATTTACTTAAAAAATAACATGATTTGGTGGAAGTTTGATGCAGAAGATGAAAGAGTACATGGAAACTCAAGTATTTTAAAGTTTGAGGCTAATCTAAGTGGCTGATCAGGTTGCTGTTAACTGTAACGCTGAAATAAGATGATTAGGAAGGATGTTGGGTGTGAAGATTGAAGATGTTTAACAAAAAAGGGGGGAGTTGAGCTGGTATTTTATAAACATTCACAGCATGCAAGTGTGAAATCAGTAGGTTACAAAGGAGCTCGGGGCATTAGAATTAGGGAAAAGAAGAGCTGGGGATTGTATAATGTTATTTGATGTACAAAGAGTGTCTTGATATTGCAACATGAATGAAAATAGCATGAAAGAAAAAATGGCTGCCATGTACTGAGTGTCCCGGGAGCAAACTCTGAAAGAGACTAATGAGCTTGGTGACTGTAGATTATGTATGGGCCAACACTGGGAAAAAACATGCAGTCTCTGTGCATCCTTCAGCCAACCCTGTAGGTTTATATCTGAGGGTGGTACGATCCTTGAGAGCTGTCCTGGGGGAACATAGACTGGGCTTATGCCTTTCAGCCAATCAAACATTTTAAATGATCTTCCACTAGGTGACTATCTTCATTTGAGACAAGTCCTCAGGCATGCTTACAGTTGAGGGCAGTCTTCCAGTAGGACACCCAGCAGCAGGGGCAACTATGACATCTTCTGAAAGATGATTGTGGTTGTTCATCATATATCCATCAGGATAGGTCAACATACCGAATAGCAGAAAAATATATATTGAAGTAGTTAATAGAGAAATGTGAAACAGAGCCAGGGCTTCTGGAAACATAAAATGCAGCTGTACTTCAGAAGACAACACTCAGGGAGGAAGAGAAAAACTAGGTAGGAAGTTTAAATACTAAAAATAAGAAAAGAACATTGGCTTTATCATCAAAATAGTTCATGTTTATGGGCATTATGGAGATGGACTAGTTGGTAAAGAGTATGTCATGCAAAAAAATGAGGCCCTGAATACAAATCCCTAACAAACATATAAAAAACTGAGCTCCGTGACACATGTGCTTATAATCCTAACCATGCTTATGTAGAGACAGAATTCCTAAAGCTCGTTGGCCAGCCAGACTAGTCAAATCAGTGAATTCCAGTTTCACTGAAGGGCCCTGTCTGAAAAATAAGGTATGAAGCAATTAAAGACAGTCAGTGTCGATTTCCAAACACTTGCTCATGAGCACATGGTATGGGAGGTCCTTCTGTATATGTGTTGCTTTCATTGGTTAATGCATAAAGAAGCTGTTTTGGCCTGTGATAGGGTAGAATAGAGCTAGGTGGGGAAGACTGAACTGAATGCTGGGAGGAAGAAGGCAGAATTATAGAGATGCCAGGTAGCTGCCAGAGAGGAAAGATGCAAGCCGCCAGTCAGAACCTTGCCAATAGGCCACGAGCCCCATGGTAAAATATAAAATAATAGAAATGGGTTAATTTAGGAGATAAGAGTAAGCTAGAAATATGCATAAGCTAATAGGCCAAGCGGTGTTGTAATTAATACACTTTCTGTGTGGTTATTTCAGTTCTGGGCATCCAGGAACAAACAAGAGGCCTCCTTACAACATGCACACACACATGAATATGTAACATATATACATCACACACAAATATGTATTAGTGTATTGAATGGTTGTATTATTATAGAGGACAGGAATCAAAAGTGTGGGGAAAATTTTTTCCAAAAGTGACAGTTGTCAAAGACAGAAGCAAAGGTGGAAAGTCAACAAACTGAGAGTGATGAGAGTGAAAACAGTAGACAGCTATGGGCTGTGCTCTGTTTCTCCTATAAAATCCTCTGACCTGCGTTCAGGTGGTTTTTGTCTAATTGATCTTTGTTTGTATATTAGTTTCCAGTGATGGGTTTTGCTTTGTTCTCTCTCTCTCTCTCTCTCTCTCTCTCTCTCTCTCTCTCT
>JABTXL010020138.1:7307871-7357010 GCA_025134845.1 Neodon shergylaensis | reverse complement strand
TGTGTGTGTGTGTGTTTCAGTTTTCTAAACAGTTTATGTAACATCACATAATCTGTAAGGAATTGTAATTAGAATGTGTTCAATGGCTGAATGGTTTATTGACTCTTTGTTGATTTAATAAATACTATAAAATTTTGCTTTGTGCTTGGTAGGAGTCCATGTCTGTTTAGTTGCAAAGCACACATTCATAATTTTTATCGTTATTAAACATCAGTGTTCTGATGAAAACTACAGAAGCTGCAAGACTTTCTAAAATATTAATTCAGTTACCTACATGTGATGATTCATGTGGTTCCTGCTGTTCATCAGGATACGGTGATTACCTCCTCAAGAAACAGCAAGAACAGTGTTTGGGAGTGATAAAGAGTGAAAAATCCATCTTAAAAATGCTTCTTCAATTTAAAACTGACAGGGGGTTAAATTTTTGCATATTCAGACAAGTTTGTAACTGGGAAATTCTTGTTTTCTTTTTTACTTGCTATAGAACTTCCGTGAGAAGGAAGATTTTTCTACCAATTTTTCACATTTGCCTATTTTTTCAGATACTAAAGTAATTAAACTGTTAGCACACTTATGAGATATAAGTCATTTAAATGTCCAGTATTTACATATAGACTTGCTGAAGCTCCTTCCTTTGTAAGACCTATGTAAAGGGAAGGAAAAAAAAAACACTCTTTATATAACCACCATTTTGAAAACATAAAATTTGGGAATAATCAGCAATCAAATGCTGAAGGGAAATAGATTATGCTTTCAAAGTAGACTTTGATATAAGGGGTTGAAAGTAGAAATATATTAAGCTTTAAGCAAATACCTTGGAATTTATTAAACTTGCTGGGATGTGGCTATAGTACAAATGTAACACGTTAGCATTATAGCCTATTGTTCACCAATGATTTTCAGTTGTACTTAATCACACCAGTGTTAATTTCAATAGGTGAAAATTCATTAAGAAAAGCCAATGTATATGTATATGCACAAATAGATTCGCAGAGACACAGACTTATCTATTTTGGATAAATGTAATAGGATGGGGTTGGTCAGTGACTTTACAAACTGATAGGCTGAGCTCAAGACAACGGTATGCTTTTTATTTCTTGCCTTTATAACTGTCTACAGCACACATTTTAAAATTTCAAAGTTCAAACAAGATGTCTCAGAAAGCAAAAGTGCTTGTCCCAAAAGTCTGGGAGCCAGAGTTGCTTCAGTAACCACAGAAAGGTGGAAAGAGGAAGTTGACTCTACCATCGATGTCCAGACCCAGGATACTCCTTGTTACGCCTCTGTCACCCTCCATGGAGGTGGACCCTGAGTCATGCTTAAGAGATTTCCAGAATCAGTCTCCTTGGTCTGCCTGGGAGACTATCACCTTCCCCAGTGCCCCACTGCACCATGGGATTGCCTGGAGTCTGAAACCAATGTTTCAAAAAGAACTTCATTCAGAGATGGGATCAATTCCTGAACCCTAAAACCCAGAGTGGTCCCAATACTGAAAACCAAGCAAAATTCTGCTGGCCTCAAACCTTTCAGATCATGATAACAGAAACCAAAGAATCAAAAATCCATCCAAAAAATATGAGAATAGATGTCTATATCAAGAAACACCATAAATAACTCCAGATGCCTAGATCACGAAACAAACACACAAGAAGAAGAGCCAAGACAGCATGTCTTCTCCAAAAACAAACACACCTATTTTAATACTCCCTGAGAAAAAGTAATTTAGCTTAAGCACAGGACAAGAATTTCAAAATAGCAATTAAGACTGTGTTCAAGTTCCTTAAAGAGAATATAAATAAATATCTTAATGAAGACCATGAAAACACAGTTGAATGAAATAAGAAAAATAATTCAACATATGAAAGTAAAATTTAACAAAGACATAGAATCATTTATGAAAAGCAAGACTAAAATAAAAATCTCAAATGAAAAAAGAAGTCAAATAAAAAAGATTCAAAGGTAAGCCTCACCAATCAATGAAAACATACAGCAAAGGACCACAGGCAAACAGGCTAGGGACTGAATCCTCTGAAACCCTAAGCTGAATAAATCCTTCCTCCTGGGTATGTGGCCAAAAGAAATCAATACTACACTATATGTTTATTTAATATACAAAGTTATGCCTACATTATAATACTGAAAATGAAGAAATTATTGAGAGTCAAATCTCTCAGAAGTAAATATATAACTGTAGGAAAAAATAAGAAGTATTAAATAATTTTTTACTTTATTAAAATATTAGAAAATTTCTGTTCAAATTTTCTTTGAACTTATAAAGGCAAGACAGACATATTAATAAAAATAGGAGGGAACTTAAAACTCATCTAGTGAGCACAGCCTTCAAAATCAGGAACAGAAAGACTTGGAGGGCTTTGTAGGACTTCTCAGGTACAAAAGAGGGGGCAGTAAAGGAATTCTGGGTTGCCTCTCTGATTTTAGTATAATAATAGCATCCATCAATGTGACAACCATGTCCATCGCAGCTAATACTTACTGAACCACTTTTGCATAAAGGACTTTATATTAATATTCCTATAAGCATGTTTCAGGCAAAGACCTAAATGGATGAGATACAGTCATGAAAACCATGGCAATTTAATAGTGCCATGCTGACCTAAGTTGCATCATGAAGCTGAAAAAGAAAATAGAACTTTGTACTTTAAAATTTAAATAAAAGCAAAACCAAAAATTGGTGTGGGTACACATTAATCAGATATTGTATTCTTCCCTTTACCAAGATTCGAGTGACATTCCGACACACCAAGAGACTTAGATAAAAGACGGGAATTAAATCAGTTTGTTATTGGTTATTTCTTGCTTCTTTTTTTCTTTTTTATTATCAGTATCAAAGATTCTTATTTTGAACCAACCTGTTCCTATGCCCTAATACCTTAATCATAATGTGAGTCTCTGTCCTGAGCGAATCACCAAAGAAATACCAAGCTAACTGGACAACAGAGGGTGTCCTTCACTGCGAGTACAAAATACATTGACTCACTTCCTGAGTCATTACTAAGTAATGTTTCATAAAATTCTTGGCATCTGAGTCTTTTAAACAGCAACAGATGTGAATTGGTGAGTAATATACTACCATATTTTTCTCCCTAAAGGCTACTGAAATTCAAATAATCAAAGTCAAAGGAAACTGGCAATACTGAATTAAATGTTGATGCCAGTGGAAAGACTTGTTTAATATCTGAAGATGTTAACAAAGGAAGTTTGCAAAATGAAGTCATCAGCTCCTTGGTGCTAGCTGACTTCCATGTCGAGGGTGAGGTCAATAAGAACTAGGAAAATTTTAATGGTAGTTGTAACAATGCGCTTCCAGGGCACTTGGCCACTTGTTCTTTACAGCTTTTTGAACAGAGCTATTGCATATTGTCCCATATACTACTTATTAGAAAACCATTTCTTAAATCATCCTTGACTTCAATAGAGTAAAGAATTTATGTCCGGCCTCTTCACTTGAACAGAATGCTGTCAGCAATGTCATTTTATGCCTAAAACCAACTAATTTCCTACAAATGCTCCAAATCCTCATATAAAGAGAAAAAGTAAATCCTATTTCAATATGACCTGCAATAGATTCTTTTTACCATTAAACTGAGGTGCTGAATCAACTGGCTTGACATAAAGAAGCTTCCTAAAGAGAAAGGAAGCAGATAACAACCTTCCTGGCTTCCTCAGAAACTGACAGAGAGAATCATGGTCTATTTCTTCTCGTCTTTTCAGCTCCCCTCATAAAAACACATAAAGCATTATAATTGTTTAAAATTACCACCACATCTCTGTTGTAGGAGACCACTTGTTTGTTCCCAGCTGCTCAGCCTGAAAATAATCATGCAAAAACCATATAATTTGCAATATTTTTTGGCCAATAGCTTAAGCATATTTCTGGCTAACTCATATCTTAAATTAACCCATTTCCATTAATCTGTGTATTGCCACAAGGCTGTGGCTTACCTGGTAAAGTTCCAGCATCTGTCTCAGGTGAGGCTACCTGGCTTCTCATCTGACTCCACATCCTTTCTCCCAGCATTCAGTTTAGTTTTCCCTCCTAGATCTACTCTACTAAGCCACTGTCCAAAACAGAGTCTTTATTAACCAATGATGTTTACAGCATACAGAGGGAAATCCCTCATCACATCTCATGCTATGGGACAAGGATTTTGTACCCTGTAATGATTTATCAGTTATATTGCTTTAATAAAACACTAATTGGCCAGTAGCCAGGCATGAAGTATAGGTGGGGTGACGAGAACAGAATTCTGGGAAGAGGAAAGACTCAGTCTTCAGTTGTCACCCAGACCAAAAGGAAGCTGGATGAGAATGGCTCACTGATAAAAGGTACCAAGCCACGTGGCTAACATGGACAAGAAATATTAGTTAATGTAAGATGTAAAAGTTAATAAGAAGCCTGAGCTAATAGGCCAACCAGTTTATAATTAATGTAGGCCTCTGTGTGTTTCTTTGGGACTGAAAGGCTGTGAGACCAGGCAGGACAGAAACCTGTCAACAATCTCACAGACCTGCTATTTCAGAGTTCCTGCCAATGGTTTTGACATCTGGGTGTATAAATTTTATATCATAGGCTACATCAAAGAAAGACCATCCTCACCTCTGCATATTTTCTCTTATCCACATTTCTCTTTAATTAATTGCAGATGTACCCAAACAAATGGTTCAATTTATGGTGTGTAACTCTACAGAATACATAAGGGATGCTTTTGAATCTTACAAAGATAGTATTTTTTAATACTAAAAATTTCATAGGGTCTGTTCTTAACAATGCTTGTATTCTATCATCAATTTAACAAATCATAATTATAGAAAAATTTACTAAGCATTCAGTGTTCTAATTATTTGTATTTTATGTGTAATGTCAACATATATATACATATGTATATAAATCATAAATGATGGGAAACCTCCTTTAGCCAATGGCCTTTGAGAGGCTGAACCAGGTTGGGTGTGGCTTTGAGTACCAAAAGCAAAAGGTGTGCACCCACTACTTGCTCTCTCTCTCCTCTCTGTCTCTCTGTCTCTGTCTTTCTCTCCCTTTCTCCCTCTCTCTCCACTCTCACACCTGGATGCTGGATTCTGATCCCATTCCCTGTTGTGATCTTTGAGCCCCCCTTAAATAAAGAACCCCTTATTATACCCTATTTGAAGGTAGTGTGGGATTACTTCATTTGTGTTCCCCTTCATCTGGTGCACTCCCTTCACACAAATATGTGTGACAAAATTATATGGTAGCTTCTTTATTATCCCACAATAATGAAATTTGTACATAAGAATTTGCTAATTTTTGCTATTATTGTGCTCATAATTTCACTTGTCCTTTCATAGTCTTAAACATTCCATATTATACACTAGGCTCCATTTCATCATTAAATCCTTCCTATGTCAAGAAGATTGCAGATAAATGTAAATATTATGATCAGACACACCATTTACCTTCTCAGGCCTATTGCTTCACCAGAAATCCTACAGATTTAGGCTGAGATGGCTTGTCTGATCCTGAGGTTATTCAAATGTGTCTCTTTTCCTGTCTCCTTGTATTAAGGTCATGATGTGAATTACAGTTTCGTTTAATTGTCCGTGTCAGACATCTTGACCTATCTAAGATCATATAGCCCACTCAGTCCCTCTCCATGTTATGCCTATGGCTACTGTTCACATTGAGGATTTGACATTTTCTGTTGGCCATTGCTAACTTTCCTTAGAAAGTTGACTTTCTAAGCATAGACTGCACCCTGTCACAGAAGCCCATCTTACTCCATAGATATTTCTCTATCTCTTTTTCACAAACTACTAAAACTCTTGGTAGCCTGTAGGCTCTGAAGACTTACAGAAAATACGAGTTTCGCTGTTGGTGCATTCATTCTCTCTAGATGTATTTTTCTCCTTTGGAATTTACATGTAATTCACCTAAACAAATATTTCCAAATAATAGAATGTCTTGTATTGCATTTTATAGCTAAAATGAAGCCAATTACCATAATTATTGTGATCTATTCAATACATGTCCTTGAGTGGCTGTCACAAATACATTCACTATCCAAAATGTTTAATAGTTCTCTCTTATCATAGAAATTCAAAACCACCTTGACCTTTATACACCTTTTCAGACTTCCATATACAATGTGATAATGCTTT
This sequence comes from Neodon shergylaensis, assembly GCA_025134845.1. Classification (NCBI taxonomy): domain Eukaryota; kingdom Metazoa; phylum Chordata; class Mammalia; order Rodentia; family Cricetidae; genus Neodon; species Neodon shergylaensis. Next base: position 7,350,851 of record JABTXL010020138.1, on the reverse strand, counting down.
TGTTCCTTTTAGAATTTCAGATTCTGTAAACAGTGTGAGAGGTTTGCAAAATAAAAAAATGAAATAACAAAAAAGAAAAGTTTTAGCGATAGTACCCAAAATATACTATATACTCAGATTACTTCAGAAGTTAACACAGAATGGATTCTAAACATTACAAATTCAAAATACATCAGAGTATGGAGAGGTACTCACTGCTTTTGTAGATGACCAGGTAAAGTTCCAAGTACCCAAATCTGTCAACTCACAATAGCCTATAATCCCCTTTCAAGAGATTTGATGCCCACTTCTGGCCTCCATGGGCACCTGCACTCACATGATGCACAGGCATACATACATAAAATAAAAATAAACCAATCTTTTTTTAAAAAAAAAAAAGCGGGGGGGGGGCAAAGAAAAGCACTTCTGTGGTGTTAACAGTTTTCTCCACGTTCAAAATATTCCACCATATAGGGAAGTTCTCTAAGCAGGGATGTATTAAACAACTTGAAATGGCTTCAGGTGCTGGTGCAGGACAATTGTCTATATTCTCTCAATTATGTTTTAAATAAACACTGATTGGCCAGTAGCCAGGCAGGAAGTATAGGTAGGACAACCAGACAGGAAGTAGAGGCAGGTCAATGAGAACAGGAGAGTTTGGGAAGGAAGAAGCCCATTCCTCCCCAGTCCTGTCCCAACCACCAAAGAAGGAAGATGTGATTGCCCCACTGAAATGTACTGAGCCATGTGGCTAACATAGGTAAGAATAATGGGTTAATATAAGTTATAAGAGTTAATAAGAAGCCTGAGCTAATGGGCCAATCAGTTTATCATTAATATAGACCTCTGTGTGATTTCTTTGGGGCTAAACAACTGTGGGAACTGGTGAGAGGACAGAAACCCAGACAACAAGGTATGACCTGAAACTGACCAGATTCACTAGGCCTCCATATTTGCCAGAGTAAACAATAAAAGCTGAGGGAATCCCTCAGACAGACAAGCTGCAAAGATGACTCAGAGACCACACCAGCTTCCTGAAAGAGGTTTAGATCAGAGTTACTTGAAAAAGACACTTTCCAACATGTTTGGCTGCCTACAGGCTGTTCAGTGTGCTCCAGCTTTCTCAGATTCTGTGATCTGTCAGCCACACTGGGAGGGGATTTGGTGATGTACCTTTCTTTGAGTCATTTCTGCTCCTGTGTGCTACCCCTCACCCATATTTCTATAAATAACATGATAAAACTCTTTGGTTCACCAAGTTGTCCTGTGGTGGTATCCATACTTTAGTCTGCCATGGGTTCCCTATCAGGGGTGAGCAGATGTGTGTCTTGAATTTTCCCAGGAAAAGTTTTGTCATACAACATCTCCACATCCAGTTGTCCCTAATTTTTAAAAAAACAGTAGTTGCATAAACATATTAGGAAGATACTGTGTCTGATGGACAAGTTCAAATTACCAAATTAAATGTAGAAGTGTTTGTAAATGTCTACCCATTGTATCTGAACATATAGTACTATGACACCTATAAACTGATAAATACTTGTGCGAGGTTGCTGAAGAGTCAGTAACAGTGCAGCATAGGAGAAAGTATCCTAAATTCAAAGCTAATTATCTTGAGTTTGTAACATGAAACATGTCTGGAGCTTTAAGCTACCATCATAGCCATTAATCTAAAACAATTGTAGATATCATTTAGTGAGCTCAAACTATGTTACAAGAAATATTTAATTGCTAATAGAGACTTTGTAAGAACCAGACATTTTCATAGGCAGTTAAGTTAGAGTGCTTATACAGAAATTTTCTTAAGCAGACACTATTATAATTAGTTTTACAATGAAGATATGCAATGCAGAGAATTCAAATGTTTAGTTCAGGATTACATTCTTAGCACAGGACTCAGGTGGTCTGGCTTTATTGCCTATACTCTTAACCACTAGGATCCACTTTCTTGTGAAATCCTTCACACACTTTACACACTTTCTAATTTAATATAAAACACCATTGTGGTTTTAGCTGCAAGGAGCAGACTAAGACAAGCTAAACAGTGGGGTTCTGTATGATCTCATAGAAAAGATGTTACCCATGGTAGGAATGTCATGATCAAAGACCATCTTTCTGCTCTAGTATACAAGGAACAAAGCAATTATTGACATCATATCTGTGACTAGCTACATCAAGAGGGTCATCACTTTTTTAATGAATAAGTTTTATATATTTATGTACTTGTATACAAGAAAGAGGATTCTTTCCAAATGATATTTGATGGTATTTGTGTTGTCTAACTGACCAAAACTGGATCATGTGATCCTGCCATGACTAAAGGGAGCCTGAAAAAATGAGAGTCAAACTTTGCGGCCTTTAGAGTTATAGGCAAGCAACATGTTGCGTATGTGCACCCATACATTGCATGCTTAGGGAGGCAGTCTGAAAGGACACTATGTTGGCTATGGGTAAAGAGTGCTCAGTGTCTACCAATAATAAGTATTCCTATCTTTACTTTACACAGAGAAAAAATAAAGTTAACTCTATAAAGTTAAAACTTTGCATAGTCATTTGATTAATAATAGGCAAAGAGGGACTCAAACCCAGAGCATAAGGCTGAAGTGAAAACTCTTAACCATCCACTATGACATATAGATGCCATAGTATCCTGACCATGATGCTTGCAATGACCCATCCAATTCATTGGCACTGCCTACTTTAATTTGTAACTTGGTATTACTATATCATATTCAGCTTCCTCTTCTCACAAACCTTGATTGTTACAGGTAAATAGATTACATTGTGTCCATATTTTATACATCTTAACACTCTTGATATTTTTGAGTTACTAACACATCTTATAGTCATTTACAGAAGGAAAAATACAAGAAAAAGCTATTGATTCATGGCTCAACTGAGCACAGCCTATGTAACCATCACCAACACATACTTTTAATTTTAAAAAGAATGCTTCATAACATGAACAGTATAGACTTTAATGTTTTATTTATTATTTATATATGTGTGCTTCTATGTATTGCATGTATTGTTCATTGTTAACATAGGTTTCTGTCCTGCAGGGTCCCACAGCTGTTCAGTCCCAAGTAAACACACATTAATTATAAACTGGTTGACCTATTAGCTCAGGCATCTTATTAACGCTTACAGCCTACATTAACCCAAGATTCTTGTCTATGTTAGCCATGTGGCTTGGTACCTTTTATCAGCGAGACATTCTCATCTTGCTTCCTCTGCATCTGGCTTCCTCCGTGAAGACTGCAGACTAAGTCTTTTTTCTTCCCAGAATTCTGCTATTCTCATTGCCCCACCTATACTTCCTTCCTAATTACTAGCCAATCAGTATCTTATTAAAATAAAACTGACAGATCTTTACAAGGTACAAGACCATTGTCCCACAGCAGCTCATATGCATGCAGATGCCTGTGAAGGCCAGAAGAAACTGTCATTTCACCTGAGCCGGAGTTACAGAAGGCTGTGAGCTGCTCTCCGTGGATGCCAAGATACTAACACAAGTCTCTTTCAAGAGCAACAAGTACTTTTAACCACAGAGCTATCTTTCCAGCCTCAAACTAGATACTTTCTAAAACTTTTCTATTTATTCTAAAATGTCACCACATTACAAAATTATGCCATAAACTTCTCCCACTGACTTAGAATGTATGTGTGCCTCCTTCCAGACCATTTTTTAGAACATTGTAATGTAGTTATAAAATTTTTGTGAATGTTTGGTATAACTATTTTTCCACTAACATTACAAAAAATAATTCTTATGCTTGCCAATGTGCTTCAGAATCATTTAAATATGAATTATTTTATAATAGGTACATCTTAATCATTCCCTGGTGTTGAGTGCTCAATTTTTCTACTGTTTATGATTGTAAGTAATATATTAATGCATCAGAGTTCATATTTCTGAATTATTTTCTTAGACTACATTCCCAGAAGTGAAATACATTCAAATGTAAGGATTTGTGTATGTGTGCATGTATGTGCTGTTGTTGCACCTCAGTTTAAATTTTTACAAATTTATTTCCTTTAAGGGGACCTATTTATTGTGTGATCGGTAACACAGGGGAGCAGTAACTTCTCTATGCTTACACACTAATTGGAAAATATTTTTATAAATTGATAAACTAAAATGAGTTTTATTTTGTAATGAGGGAGAGTGGGGAAGATAAATAAAAATAACTCTCAATAGAGCCTATAGAGAATGCAGAACGCACAGAGAAACCAGCAAATGAGAGAACATGTTGCCATGAATGTAAGAACTTGGGAAATAGAGCAATGCTTGAAACAGCTCTAAAGGGTGGGCAACTGAAAGATGGGTAGAAAGGACACAGAATTAATAGGCATGGGCAAGAGACAAGGGTGAGATAAATGAGAGAAACATGGTAAAATATTCCGTTGAAATTTTATGAGACATCAAGTGGGAATCAGAAAATGAATAAGAAATCCTAGTGGGAAAAAAAACTTATTCCATTGGAGGAAGTTAAATGGCACAATGGTGTTGCTTAGATTTAGCCCTGTAGGAGGGAGGCCACTGCAGCTTTCAGTTCCTCAGGACCCACAGGAGACTCACCAGGTCCACACTTCTGCAGTAAACCTAGCAACCAGTATCTTAACAAGACATTGAGTGAGACTGAGCCCCAACAGACTTTTGGAACCAGTCTTAAAGTGACATTCTCACATCTGTACAGAAAGTAGCCTCAGTGAGGTAATATTGACTGTTGGAAAACTGGACAAGAGACTACTGACAAGGTGACATATGCAAATGATGGTCCAGCACTTGAGCAGCAAAATTAAAGCCACTGGAGTGGAATGAGTGTGTGTGGGAAAAGGGTGTAGCAGAGTGTGTGTGTGTGTGTGTGTGTATGAAAATAATAAAAATCCACCATTTTTTGCTAACTACAACGTTAATTTTTTTAAAAAACTGAAAAAAAATTACCTGGTATGGAGTATTTTGTAACAGCAGCCTAAACAGACTAAGACAAGTCTTGACCTAAGTGAGTAGGACATAAAGTATAGAGACAGACAAGCCCCTAACAAGGCAGGAGTAGAAGGGACAAGGAGGTAAAGTGAATAGGAACAGAAAAAAAATCTGCTTTTTCTGCCAGCGAAGAGTTGGAAAGGTCAGGCATGTATTTCTTTAAGTTTATAGGTGGAGAAAGCCAGTCAATGACAATGAGATTTATTTATTAAGACAAAGGAACGGTGATCCAATTGGAGAAGTTAGGGTTAACACTGGACCTGAGTGAAGAAGTGTGTATGATCACGTACCACAGTCAGACAAGAACAGGTGGCAGTGAAAATCCGTTCATATGTCATCATGACATATCTACATGTATGGGTGTCAAAATATTTATGAAGAAATTTGTAACATGCTCTTCAGAGCACATGGTATTACCCAAACACACATATCCCTGCTCAAATAGTCCACGTTGTATTTAAACAGTCAGTGATCTAGAGCACAGATTTCTCTGACAGACGAGTTCATCCACAAAAGTATGTTTTGCAAAATGTATATGAACGTGAGGAACAGTGGAAGGAGTTTATATCACCTAGTATGGTCCGCCATAGTTATTCTTACATGAAGGCCTATGTAATATTCAAAGATAAACTAAGAGATGCCAGAGGACACAGCAGCACGTGCCACAGAGGCAGCACCTGTCAGGAAACAGCCAATCTGGAAAGCTCACAGAATGGAAGAGATTGTTTTGGACAGGAGAGAGCAGACCTTAACCAAGCGGATGGAATACAGGGGTGCATAATGCAAACTCTAAGGACCACATGGGGAGAAAGAAGACAGACCCTCAGAGATGAGCTTTGGTCATTGGAAATGAGAATAAAAGTTTAGTACTCAGAGATGAGTGATAACTTGCAAGAAGTTAAAAAGAAAATCCCAGGAAATAATCTAAGGAAATACTTAGAAGATTATTTCAAAGCTGGGCATTAATTAAAGTTAACAAACACTCTGGCGATTTTCATTATCTATTATCAGTTGGATACTTAGGCAGCCCTCATTTCCTAAATATTGTGAATGGGGCAGCAATGAATATGAATTAGCAAGTATCTCTACAGTAAGACATAAAGAGTCCTTAGGAATATGTTCACAGATGGTAGAGCTAAGTCACATGGTAGAGCAATTTCTAAGTTTCAGAGGAACCTGCATACTCATGTCCATAGTGCATATACCAGTTTGCACTCCCGTGAGCAGTACAAATAAACTAGTTCACTCAGCAATACAAGGACAAAACTATTTTCATGAGCAAGGAAACTGCAAACACAAAATCTAGGTTTTGTAGAAGGAGAAAGTAGACTAAAATAGAGAAGAGTCTCAGGTAAACCCAGCTTGTTAGTGAGCATGAGTTCTTATTTTGGGAATTATTTATAGGTATTCATTGAATTATGTCATGCAGTACATATATATTCCACAGTCTTTCTTTGTGCTAATCAAATATATAATAAAATGTAATTTTCAAAAATCAGCAATTTCCTGGCATATAATAGATACTTAATATATATTTTAATAAACAAAATTATTAAGACAAACAGGGTACCAACACAATAGTGTTGTCCAGTAGACATGCAGGTGGTTACTGATGAGCAGTGTGCACAGAGATATTAATATTACAAGAGGCTATGTGCAGGCATGGAGGATGGGAAAGCCCAAAAGTGATTAAGATAGAATTTTCTGCCACATCCCAGGGATAAGCGCCTCCAAGACAAACACAGTCTAATCTAAATATTGTTAAGGCAAGTGATGTTTTATACATACACAGATTCATAATCCAATATCCAAGGTAAATCTGTTTTAATGCTCAAATACCAAGCTACTACAGCATAGTTTAAATACCCAGTGATGTAAATACTGACTGAATTTGATGCTGGAATCCCAAGATTTATATGCTGTCTAGAGTGTCAACTTCTCTATTTTACGGTTACATTACTACAGAATAAACTATTATGTGAGTCACTGGACTCTGCTTTTTATGAAAAGAATGCCTCAGAGTGCCAGATGATGATGAGATGTCACTACCACTCTCTAAAGAAACAGAATCTGCCATAGAAATCAGCTACAGAGGAAGGAAGTCTTGGCTGCCATTGAGAGGATCAAAGTTTCCCAAAAGTCTTTATTCGGTAATGGCCTTCACTTCCCTAGTGCACAGTTCCCTAGACTGGCTGCACAGCATTGCCTGTAAAATTGTCAGAAATGAAAATCTTTTGGCTTCACCCCAGTGCTGCTAATCTAAAAAATCTGGGGCTTGGATCCAACAAAAATGTATTTTAATCAGCTTTCCTAAAGCTGTAGCATTCAGAAATGTATTGCCCTCCTAAAGCAATCAAAAATTCTCACTTAGAGGGTAACAAATGGTTGATTAAAAGACATTTTAGCCAAAGCTTCTCTTAGTTCCTAGCTTTTTATCCTTGTAAAGTTTCTTAACTTGATTGAGAAATAATATGGCCAGAGGGCTTCTCTAGCACAGAGGTCTGTGAAGTCGAGCAGTGACGCCTCAAGTCTCATGTACCTCTTCCACATTTTATGTGACAAGCTCGGCACCATCAGATAAAAGAGCTTCTCCACCAGTGAGAAACACTTCATAGAGAAGAATAAAGCTGAATTTTGAAACTCAAATTTAACAACAAATCAAGGACTCATGTGATTTTCCTCAAAGTCTCAGAGCTCTCTGGGGTGGAGGAGGAAAATCTCATTGTTGTGATTTCCTACAGGAGGCTTGGGTGAGTGTGTATTTTTTTTAAAAATTTTTAATGTCTAAGGTAGACAATCTGTGAGAATACTTGGTGGTTGATGAATGAGGATGTCACAACATGATACATCTTCCTCTCCAAAGCACTAGAGATTATTTATCTAAAACAAATGTGGACACTGTAGTTTTTTCCAAGTGTAAAAGGCATCTATTCCTTTAAGAACCCTGATTTTGCAGGATAATTTATATAGACACAAGAACTATAGGCGGAAGGAATATAGGCAGTTTATAATACACAGAGTGCAGATAGAAATTTTTGCCAAAACAAGTCAGCTTCAATGGGTTCAATATAAACAGGTTCATATAAATCTGAACATCTATTTTAACTATTAAGATATTCCAGAAGTGGGCCCAGGAAATGGCTCAGCAGATAAAGGCACTTGCCACAAAATCTGAATATCTAAGTAGTATCTCTGAAACACATATGGCAGAAAAAAAGAGACAATACTACTACAGCACAAATAATAAAAACTCAAAGACAGATACTGGGTTCAACCTGAAATTTAGAAAAGCAAAGTAGCCGATCATTGACTCTTACTTCTACCTCAGACTGAAAATGGGTGATCCTGCCTCCACAAACCCTCAGATTGAGACTAAGAGTGACAACTGTCTCTTCCCGGTTTATATTCCTCTCTAAAGCTGGGATTAAAGGCGTGCACCACCACTGCCCAGCCTCTATGACTAACTAGTGTGACTACTGGGATTAAAGGTGTGTGCAACCACTGCCTGGCCTGTATGACTGACTAGTGTGGCTGCTTTGCACTGATCTTCAGGCAAGCTTTATTTTTTAAAACACAAATTATATGCCATTATAGTCTACAGAATTGTCTTTTGACCTCCACTCTTGCACTATGGCATGAACACCCCCACACACATACACATCAAATACACACCTCAGACATACACACACAAATTCCTCGTTCATACACACACACGGCATAAAAAGATCACACACACAACATTCACACGTCAGACATATTCCTCGTATACACACACACAGTATATGCACCACACACAGCATATGCACACACACACAGCATATGCACACACACAGCATATGCACACACACAGTATATGCACACACACAGCATATGCACACACACAGCATATGCACACACACACACTGCACACATGTCCCACACATCACACACACGGCTAAAACAGTCAAAAAATTTTTAAAAGATAACTTAAAAATTCTAAACCAAAGAGAAAAGAGGAACCTGGGATTTATAAATATCCATGTGGTAGTTAAAATCTAAACAAATGACTTACAAATATATTACTTCATGACATTGTCATCCTTTTAAATGCCTTAACTTTTCATATTTGAATATTTTCAATATTGACATGTGTTTGTGCTTTGCAGTCGGAGCAACAAACAGGCAACAATAGTTACTTACAGAAATCAACTTTATTTTCCATCACAAGACACTCATAGAATGGTTATAGTGAAGTAAATCTTGCAAATCAAGTTACATGTAGCTTAGGTGAAACGCCACAGGTGAGATTAACACTCCTACACCATCTCAGTATCCTACATACAGTGATCTTCAATTGAAGAAATTATTTGTTGACTCATATGCAAAAATATAATATCCTCTCCCACTTTCATTCTTTCCCCTACACCTTGCTTCCTGTGTTCTTACCACATTATGATGCTGGACTCAAAAATGACATATCCCTGGAGAAGTAGTGGAAGCAGTATAGCCATTTATGGTCTAGCCTCAGACACCATAAAGTAATACTTCCAACAGAGTCAAAATCCCATTATGATTCAAGAGATGGAAAAATAGCACCTCCATGGAAGGAGTACCAGTGTCACATTGAAAAAAAAACTGTAAGAGATTAGAGATATTGCTGTAATCATCTTTGCAAAATACTTTCTGGTGGAGATTATACATACACATTTAATTCTGTTCCTTCCTGAATTTACAATAGTAAACTGACTTCCCAACCAAAGTATCAAATCCCAAAACAAGGAGAAAATGAAAGATGCAACAGCAACAAAATTTTAGAAGCTGGAAAGCAGATGTTCGACTGGCAAGAGGTCTGAACAGAATACAGAAAACTGAAACTTGGGTCATGAACAAACGAATCTAAGAACACACTTGATTTATAACACAGACTCTCCCAGAAGACAGAGCATGCTGTAGTATTAGATGCCACTGTGAGAAGGAAAGAAAAACTAAGGAGGGATTAAAAGGTAGTCAAACCCCTAGAACTTCTCTCCAGACTTAGGAGCCAATGACTGCACTGCACCCATGTTTACCCAGCCTCCAGGAGGCATATTCTCCTGAAGGAGTGAAACAGGGACGATGTTAGGGTAGGGGATGCACTGCAGAGCCAAGAGCAAAGGTAGCATGATGAAAAGAATTAGGTATGTCCACTGCTGACAGACCTACAGCTCTCCTTTCCTGATTAGCTAAGAAAACAAAAACATAGCTTTCTGCCCTCAAGATAGTAAACTGGAAGCATCATCTTGACATGCCTAAGCCTGTCCTGATTACATGTCTAAATGTCACAGTCCACAGGTGACATCATCCTCCTGCCGACAGGTGGCATCATGTTCCTACCCACAGGTGATATCATCCTCCGACCCACAAATGACATCATCTCCCTACCCACAAATCCACAAAGTCCAGAAGTTCCAATCAACTTTTTTGTTCTTCTAAAACCAGATAACTGAAAAAAAAACTTGAATATTAAAAGCAGGAAATTTAGATAAGTATCACAGAGGAAAAGGTCTATAAAACAGGAAACAAAATAAAAGATACTACAACTATGAGAAAGGAACAGGATACTATGTTAGAGAGAACATTCATAGAACCAAAGAAGTGCCTAGTCAGTAGGATTATGCATTACGATACAAGTTTTAACTAATTTTGTATCCCTTCACCTCAAAAAAAAAGTAAAGTATTTAAAAGGTGCCAATGGATTCCAGGAATTAATGTATTTCAGCTGGTAAAATTATAAACACTGGTTTTATTAAATTGTTTCAAAAGATAACAAATAACAGTCATAATAACCCTTCTAGAAAATAATCACTAGTGCAAAAATAAAAAATACTGCTTTTATGTGGCATAAAAAATATAATGTATCAAGAATAGTTTCATATAAAGAAAACAAGGCAAAATTGATTCATAGTTCAATGCTAAAAATAATATGTTTTAGGAATATAAAATAGAAAAATCATGAAGCAACTTATAATTAAAATAATATACAAACATTTTTCAAAATTCAAAGAGCATTTCCTCTCAAAAGAGCTATTAACAACTCAATGTAATGGACACACTTTAGAATACTGAGAACAAATAGTGGAGGGAAAAAGAAGGAAGGGAAGGGAGGGGGAGGGGGAATAAAACAGAAATCCAAATAGCTGCGTGTTGGAGGAAGACTGCTTGTTCATTTCATGGCTGCTAAGCCCCAACATAATCACACAGAAGCTATATTATTTAAACCACTGGCTGGCCCATTAGCTCTAGCTTCTTATTTTCTAACTCTTACATATTAATTTAACCCATCTCCATTAATCTGTACATCACCATGAGGTCATGGCCTACAGGCAAAGTTTCAGCACATCTGTCTCTGGCAGCTCCATGACCTCTCTCTGACTCTGCCCTTCTTTCTCCCAGCATTCAGTTTAGTTTCCCCTACCTAGCTCTGTTCTACCCTATCAGGCCAAGCCAGTTTCTTTATTCAGTAACCAATAAAAGCAACACATAGACAGAAGGACCTCACACACCAGCTGCAGACATTTCTTAGAAGTTCCTTTCATCCTAAGGCATTTCCAGCCAGTGGAGAAATGCTTTCATATTTCTGATAGCAAATGAACTCTACACATCATTACAAACTGTCTGAAGGGTGAAATAAATGTAAAGATATTTTTATACAAGACAAAGTTTGAGATCCTTTCACCTTTGTCCATCTAATGTCAAGGTAGTACATGAGGAGAGTCTCACTAAAACAAGTTTTTAAATGAGCAAGGGATAGGAAGGAAAGAACGGAGAAAAACACATGTCCCTAGCATGGTGCGATGGAACATTGCAGAATGACGACTGAGCAGCTAATATAGAGCACAACCAGGCCTTGTTGCTGGAACGCTATCTTCAAGATAGTCAGCTCACATGGGTTTGTCATTTAAAACGTGGGATGTGCTCTGAACACTAAGTAAAATTGGACAATTTTTAACTTCCTAGAAATTGTAATGCAGTAGCAGACAGGAAAGTAATACGCTTACTAAGTCAGCATCAATATGTTTATGGGGTCATAATAGCTCTGCAAATGATGATGCAATAAAACTCATCATATATTTTTAGTGATAGAAAAATGGAAAGAGTGAATCTTCCCTGGACTCTAAGAAACCAAGAGGAGGCAGGTGAACTGGACAATATGGAAACCAGCCCCCTCACAACCAGCAGACGATGCTCCCCTGCATGGAAGACAGTAAGGAGCTGCTACTTTATAATGACCTTCTACCATTTTTTTGAGTTTTCATATGTTTGCATCTGTATCTTTATATAAAATAGTGAGAAATATGAGAAAGAATAAGATATCACTATGCAGCCATCAGTGACCACATCAGTCCATTCAGAAGTAGAAAATTTAATACATTGCCAATATTGTTTAACCAGGCCAGCAAGGAAGTCTGGGTGATCAAAACATGGCTGCCTGACCGCTCTATCATCTAGACCAAAGCCAATTTAGTTTATCTTTAAAATTAATCAAAGATAGCATGGGGAGAATACACTCAATGGACAATAAGCCTTGTATTAAAATATCCTTTCATAAAAATAAATAATTAAAAGCTAACAAAATCAAGGACATTGTTAAAAATTCTCTGGTGTTGTCAAGTCAATTTCATTGTTTCATGTTAGTTCTTTCCTATGTCTTTTCAAATACATGGACATTCCTTTGCAAGCTCTTGAAATGAAATTGTGCATTTACAGCAAAAAAACACTTACAAGAAGCCACAAACAACTGATTATAGAAATAATTTTGTCATCTAATTTTATAGTTATTCATAAATTCTAAATAATCTTAAAAGATAAATTATAATAGCATTAAAAGTATCCCTTCTTGACCATTTCTTTATGATATTCTTCAATTGCTTTAATACTAATTAATAACACCCTTGGTACAATAGTATGAAAATTTTGCTTCTAAGATGAATGTGGTGGCACAGATGTTTAATCCCAGCACTTGGGAGGCAGAGGTAGGTGGATGTCTGAGTTGGAGACAAGTTCAGAAATAACCAGAGCTATCCGAAACGTTCTGTCTCAAAAAAATGGAAAAATAAATGCTTTTACATATATGGAATAAGCTCATTTTAACATAAAATTGAGCATAATATTTAATAGCAATAAAATTGTATAAATATTTTCACAAGTATTAAAAGGCAAGTGTTGTTGAGATTTTTATGGGCGTTTTATTGAATCTGTAGATTGCTTTTGGTAAGATTGCAATTTTTACTATGTTAATTCTACCTACCCAGGAGCATGGAAGATCTTTCCTTTTTCTGGTGTCTTCTTCAATTTCATTCTTCAAAGATTTAAAGTTCTTGCCATACAAGTCTTCCACTTGTTTGGTTAGAGTTACTCCGAGATATTTTATGCTATTTTTGGCTATTGTGAAGGATGATGTTTATTTAATTTCTTTCTTGGCCCATTTACTATCTGTGTAAAGGGGAGCTACTGATTGATTTTTTTGAGTTAATCTTGCATCCTGCTACATTACTGAAAGTGTCTATGAGTTGCAGAAGTTCCTTGGTAGGATGTTTGGGGTTTCCGTGATAGTTTGACTTCTTCTTTTCCAATTTGTATCCCCTTGATTTCCTTTTGGTATCTTATTGCTTTAGCTAGGACCACAGCACTATATTGAATAGATATGGAGAGAGTGGACAACCTTGTTGTGTTCCTGATTTCAGTGGAATTGCTGTGAATTTCTCTCCATTTAGTTTGATGTTGGCTGTTTGCTTGTTTTATAAATTACATTTAGATAGGGAGAATTTTAATTAAAGATTACATGCTTAAAATTGAATTTTCTTGATCCTCTAAGCATTATTCTGGTGACTCTCTCTTTCAAAATACTGCTTTTTGAATATTGCTTTTGGATTATTCTCAACTTAGATGAATTTTATTCCAAGTTTCCAGATGTTTCTTACTAAAAGATACATGAAGATAACCATTTTTCAATCAGAAAATGGAGAAATATTTCCATGTCAATGACAATGAATATATTTTCTGCAGATCAAATACTATTAAATCTCATCATTATGAAAACCTCTACTAAAGTAAGTTAGTTTCTAAGACATTATTTATTTACAACAATACCAGACATAGTAAAAATCAGGATCCCACTGAAAGGTTTGGTACAATAACATGACATGACCAAAAAGACAATTAGAATGCACCAATAGTTTCCTTTAATAATGGCTTCTTAATGAGTAAAAACTCAATACAGTCTAAGTAAAGAATACCAGCACAGGAAAACAGGATGAAATATCACTTGTCATTTATCAGAGTTCCAAATAAATAACGAGCAACACCTTACCTACAGTTGTTTGTTTTAAATTTATGTTTCATTCAAAACAAAATCCTTCTTACTAAACCATCTATAGCTTGTTTCCACGTTACATTTCCAATGGGCCCAGCTCAGTGTACTTTATTTCCACAAGAAGCCCTGTTAGTGATGTCTCACTGCATACCTATGGGCATAGTTCTTTAGGTGCACAAATGATAACAAATAGAGCCTGAATAACTAAATTGACTTAATTTTTCCATCTGGTTCATCTACACGTCTTCCCCAGGGAAGAGTGACCATGCATGTCAAATGAATCTTACCCTTACCTAATAAAAACAGTGTGTGTGTGTATATATATATATATATACATATTTATACATGTGTATATATCACAGATTATGAATTTTTAAAAAATAAGAAAATGTTGGGTATCTACTTTAGATTCATGTGTCATAAAAATGAACATCAATTTATTCCTTCTTAAATTTAATCTGCACATTGTTGCTGAGATCCTGAACATTTTTTGCCTTTTTCATGATAGATTTAGGTGGAAGATAATTTGAAGTCACATAAAAATTTCACTGCATTAAATTTCACCCCCTAAGCATACCAGGAACTCACATATTTCCTAGAACTAAAACCCATTACCTTACACTTATTGTGATTTATTTTGAGATTATATTTTGTGCACTTCTCAAAGAAAGCATTCAGCTGCTTCAGAAGGCCAACTAGAGTTTGAGAGATTAATGAATACCGTATCTTCCATCTTAGAAAAAAGAACAGACACACAGATGTTAAAAACATTTTCAGCATGAGAAGTATGCCAAAAGTCTCAATGATATCATACAAATTGGATGCTAAATAATGAAAGCCCATCATCCTAAAATCCTGTCTTTTGAAGGATTTGACCATAATCCAGCATGCCTCCTTCAACCTATAAATTATTAACAATAGCTAAAAGGATATATTTGATATTTGCATAAATAAATCCTTAGAGATTTAAATGCCATCATTTCCCTATAAAGCAGGAGATTTCATTTTAATCTAAATTACCTTATTCTAAGACATCAAGCGAAGACTGTATTATGCCAAAATTTGGTTAATTAAGAGAAGTGAGAAAGGAATAGTAACTGCAGAAATAAATACTCATATGAAGAAAGACTGGTGACTTGAATCTAACAATGGGTGGAAAATAGAGGAACGGGGGAAAAAAGCAAAATAGAAAGGTCTCTACAATTGACGCTGTAACTCAGAGGGTCTAAACACACCCACAACTGTCTCTGTCAACTATTCTCAGTGACCTGTCTCTGTTTAAGTATGTGTGTCGAGCTGCATACAGGATATATGATAAACTGAATTAAGATGCTTAAGAAAAATTTAAAATCATTGTTATTTAATACAAATATGTTGTAGGTGTATAGATATGTACACTTATAGACAGATGAGCCATCCAAAATCAAACATGACGTGTGTGCTATACTCAGACATGAACACTAATAACTAGTGATAATAATCATGAGAAGCACTCATGAACAATGCCCACAAGAATTTTCCATACCAAGGATATTGAGCATCTTATACTCAAAAACTGATTATTGATAATCCACAAACCAAAAGGGAGAAAAAATATGTAAGATGTAACTTTTATATGTGGATTACATTTGCCCAGCTTCTTGTTCAGTTATACGGTTGTTAAATACTGTATTTTATGTCCCTCCTGATTCTTTGACTTTTTCCATTTTCAATTTCCAGCAATACTGCTCTTATTTATTCTAATAATGAAATATATATATAAGCATTAAACATTTTTACTTTACTTTTCAGCCTTAAAATTTCAGTATGTTATTATATCTTATTATTTTATCAAACAGTAATCTTAATTTTACATCTGAGAATAAAAATTTCTTTTAAAAAGTCTGTAATTTCAGGGTTGCCTGCCCTGTGGTAAGTCCAAGGTCCACCCACCTCCATCCAGGTCTAGTAAGGTGATCATCCAAACTGCCTAGGCTCCCACAAAGCCAATAGGTGCAGTAGGAACAAAAACCCATTGCCATTGTTCTTGAGGTCTCAGTAGTCCTCCTTGTCCACTATGTTCAGCAAGACCGGTTTTATCCCAGGCTTTTTCAGACCCAGGCCAGCTGGCCTTGGTGAGTTCCCAATAGAACATCCCCATTGTCTTATTGTGTGGGTGTACCTCTCGCGGTCCTGAGTTCCTTGCTCGTGCTCTCTCTCCTTCTGCTCCTGATTTGGACCTTGAGATTTCAGTCCGGTGCTCCAATGAGGGTCTCTGTCTCTGACTCTGTCTCCTTTCATCGCCTGATGAAGGTTAATATTCAGGAGGATGCCTATATGTTTTTCTTTGAGTTCTCCTTCTTATTTAGCTTCTCTTAGAACCTGAGGTGGGGAAGAGACAGAAATCTTTAATAAAAATAAAAAAAAAAAAACTAAGAGAGACATACATTGATCTGATCTACGGAGAAATAGAAAAGACAAGATCTCCTGAGTAAATTGGGAGCATGGGGATCATGGGAGTGGGTAAGAAGAGGAGGGGGGGAGGAAGGGGAGTGGAGAAAAATATATAGCTCAATAAAACAATAATAAAAGGGGAAAAACTAAAAAAAAAAAAAAGTCTGTAATTTCCCAAGTGGTATTTTTTTTTGATAAAATGGATCATATGGGCTGGTACCATATAACCAGGTGTTCTCTGCATTTTGATCAGTTGTGGTATTCTGTGATGGTGCCCAACCCCATCTACTGCATCCACAATACAACTCCTTCACCTAAGGCTCAGAGAACATAGGAGCAGAGAGGATAAGAGAACAGTTTGTCTGATTTAAGAGTGTGTCTCCTATACCCATGAAGTCTCACCAACCTGGCTGCTAAAATAAGACCTGAAAAAGGAAGGCATCAATACTCATGCAAACTTGGAAGTGGACTCCACAGTACTCCAACCCTAAACAAAGAACTGAGAGTGGGAAAATTCGTCTTCCCCAGGGAAGAGCACATCAGCTGGTTATTCAAGTGGTCAGCTCTGAGATCATATATATATGTATGTATATATACACATACATATATATATATATTCGTATGTGTGTGTGAAGTCTCACTATATGGATATAGGAAAGTATATGTAAGTATACATATATATTTAGGGATATATATGTTATAGAATATGTGTTATATATAATGTGTATATAATATCAATTAAAGAAAGGGCCCAAAGGTCATGAATTTGAAATAAATGAGGGGGGGGAAAGGAAATTATGTAATTATATTTTAATTAGAAATCAATATCAAATAAAATTTGTAGGGCTTTCCTATAAAAAATTTAATTTAATTTAAAAGAATTTGTCTACTCATTCAGTTATTCTGTTCTTAAAATCATAAATTACCTTATTAAATGAGATTAAAACTATTTTAGATCAGATTGACTGTTTGTGTCTAGATTTAGAAATAACAGAATATTTTAATAGAAAAAAAGAACTTACTATTGCATATATACACACCAGGAAGGATTCAAGATTGGAGCTGAAATTAGCTTCACTCTACTTTCCCACCACAGAGATTCCAAGCTTACATCACTGCATGCGGGCTCTGAGGCTGAGATGTGTGTGTGTGTGTATATATAATATATATATATGTATATACATTATATATATATCACATAAAATGTCTAGCCTTTTAGTTCTATCTCATTCGTATTCTCTGACTATCTCTCTCGTGTATTTGTGTCTTTCTGTCTCTCTGTTTCGTTCTCTTGGCTCTCTCTCTCTCTCTCTCCATACACAGAGATGCTCTTAAGCCCTGAGTAACTTCATAAAACTATACTTACAGTTTTCCTTTGCCTGAGAAAGCATGTCTTACTCAGACTACTGCCAGTAACTATGACACATAATCCAGGAGTTTTGGTCTAATAGTTCATTTCTCCTTCAGGTCAAAGCCTGATGAGCAAGCAGCTTTTCTTTCCGTGTGAGTTGGAGACACATGATCTATTGCACTGAGGACAAACCATCATTTTATCACGCTGTATATCCATTCCGCATTAGGGAAGGTAGTACACATCATTTATACCCATCCTATCGTTAGATGGCAATCCAAGGGTCCCCTCTAGATGTTAGAGGAGCCAGGAAGCAGACTGATAGGTACCCTCTTGAGGAAGCACTGAGATTAGTAACCTTATGAATGACTGGATTACCAGAACATCACAAATTCATATGCCCTAGTTAAATGCAGCCTGAGAATCATAAAGTAGACAGAAGAAGGTATTTCCTGTGTAAAATGTTTTCTTACCTAAGTAACAGAAGTATTTAAGAAAAATCTTATCGAAATATACCTGGAAGAAAAACATATTTTGGAGTTGATACATAGCTCAATGGTATAATAATTGCCTAACATGTATGTGCAAAGCTTTGGTCCAATACATAACACCACAAAACAAATAAAAAACACACTGATTTCATTGTGTATGTATATGTGCATGCATGTGTGCTTGTATAACCCACCAAGAGAAAAGCTATCTTACTTTATAGTAAGAGTTGATTCAGGGGATCGACTTCTTCCATTGTGTCTAGACCACTAAGCACGGACTCCCGGGAGGTAATCAGTCCCCTCACACACAAGCACACATTGTGATCTTCTCTCCTTTCTGTGAAGCAATCAAGTAAGTCTGAAGGAGCAAGACAGTTTCCACTTACAAAATTTGCTTCTTATTTATTTATTTATTTATTTATTTATTTATTTAGATTTCTGTCTCATCCCCCCCGCCGCCTCCCATTTCCCTCCCCCTCCCCCAATCAAATCCCCCTCCCTCGTCAGCCCAAAGAGCAATCAGGGTACCCTGCCCTGTGGGAAGTCCAAGGACCACCCACCTCCATCCAGGTCTAGTAAGGTCTGAAAAAGCCTGGGATAAAATCGGTCTCGCTGAACATAGCGGACATTGAGGACTACTGAGAACTCAAGAACAATGGCAATGGGTTTTTGATCCTACTGCACGTATTGGCTTTGTGGGAGCCTAGGCAGTTTGGATGCTCACCTTACAAAATTTGCTTCTTAAGCAATGGCCCTTCATGTCAAACACTCCTCTCGCGAGAAGTGGCATGTACTTACTAGCATTCAGCCTCCCTTTGTCTTTCAAGCATAGTGATACAAGGCCAACACGGAGAACTGGTGCCTTGCTCTGTGTAAGTGAGCATCAGTCTGAAACCATTCAATGCACAAAATTTCATATATATATATATATATATATATTTCAAATTGAGGAAATATTTGTAATAACTGACAAATGTCCGTTACAATGAGAACACTGTAAACAGGCCCCAGTGTACAAGCTTTATGGTGGGGACACTCTGTGCAAAGCATTTAAGTCAGAACGGTTTGTGCAGAAGTGGTTAGATAAATGTTAATGTGGAGGAAAGACGAGGTAATGCATTTAGCAATAAATAATTTAGCTGTAAGTACAAAAAAAACAGTTCTAAGCTAATAGTTCTGACTCAGAATAAAGAACCAATGATAAATGCAAGTTGCCTGCATTAGGCTGCGTGACTCTGTAAGACGAACAAACACTATGTGTTATCGGGCAGTTTTAGTTTGAGAGGAGAAAAGCTGAGCAATATTATCTTCCTCCGAGATGAAATTTAGTACATCCACACATAAAACACATCGGTGGTTGCCACTGACACGTGCTGCCCTTGAAGGAGAGTGAGCAGCAGACTCTGGTGCTGCGCCATGGAATCCATCTCAGTATTTATATTGATTCTGTGTTCTACCCAGGCTGCTCATGTCTAAATAACAGGGCATATCAGAGGCTCTAGACCTGCCAATGTCGTGTTTAAATGGCAATCCTTTCTTCTGGTGCTAACCATAAGTTGCCTCATGTCTTCTTCCAAGTGGACTTCAACCTGGACCTCTTACTTGGCCGTCGTCCTTCCACTTCACTGCCTCTGTTCATATGTGTCACACTCATAGCCTCTCTCTGACCTTTACCCTCCATAAACGGTTCCCCAGTGAATCTGGATGACCCTAGCTTGTTGTCGGAGACTGCTTGTTCATTTCCTGGCTCCCAATAATAACCAACAACAACAACAAAAATCTATATTAATTACAACACTGTTTGGTCAATAGCTTATGCAAATTTCTAGCTAACTCTTACATTTTAAATTAACCCATTTCTATTATCCTGTGTATTGCCACAAGGCTGTAGCTTGCCAGGTAAAGTTCCAGCATATGTCTCCTTCAGCAGCTACAGGGCATCTCCTTGACTCCGTTTACTTTTAGCTCTATATCTCTGTTTGGATTTCCTGCCTGGCTTTGCTCTACTAAGCCATTGCCTGAAACAACTTCTTTAGTAACCAATGGTAATAAATCATATTCATAACATACAAAGGGGAATCTCACATCATCTCATCTTTTCTGTCTAAATAAAAAGGAAGGTTTTAACTTTAACATAGCAAAAGTACACATAACAAAACAGGTATCAAGCAAGAATTACAGTTACAATATTTATATCTACTTCATCTTTTATCATAACTAAGGAAAATTATAATTATAACTATTTATTCTTCAACTCTATCAAAGACCCCAGAAGGATATAATATTACCTAAGTTAACAGGAA
The DNA here is from genome assembly GCA_025134845.1 of Neodon shergylaensis. Taxonomy (NCBI): domain Eukaryota; kingdom Metazoa; phylum Chordata; class Mammalia; order Rodentia; family Cricetidae; genus Neodon; species Neodon shergylaensis. The sequence goes on along the minus strand of JABTXL010020138.1, from coordinate 7,329,973 downwards.
GTGCATTGTAAGCAACTTCCAAAACTCTAGAATTGACAAAGACATTTTGCTGCCTGTACAGTCACCCAAAGTTCTTTAGTAACACTGGGGCACCCATTTCCAGCCTATAGGCCCATAGTATTTGGCAAACTTTTCCATGAAGCAGGAAATTTGAAAGACTGTTTTACTTCTATTAACAGTTTGTCAGTCACTATCGTCTGTATCCTGCAGAATGTTTGTCAGACTCTATCATGAAGCAGGAACCCTGAAGGACTGTCTCACCTTTAGGTAAGTTCACCAGTCATTTTTCCGTGAGTCTTGCATGTCCAGTTCATACAGCATACGATCAATCAGCAATTTCTTGCCTAAATGGCTAACAAACTCCATAAGGAGTCTCTTCGGTGCCCATCATCCTCTTGAAGTATATTGGTGCTGACAGGAGCAGATGTGTCTCATTGTTGAAGAAAGTCTAAATTCTTAAAACATTTTAAGTACCATATTCCATAGGTCTTTGAGGTGTTGAAAATTCTCTAGCTAATTGAAAATATCTCTATATATCTAGAAAACCTAACTAACATGACTACAAGTTTGACTATTACAGATGACTATCTATATTAACCTGTACTTCTTAATTATACATTACAGTTTTAAATGAGCTGCACAAACACAATATCTTAATCAAGAGCAGAAATATGCATATAACAAAATTGCCCTTAAATTTGTATCAATAAACCAAGATCCATACTGGAATCTTCTATACCATCCAAAGTACAGTGAGGTCATTGGAGCCACAGACATGCCAGGTAGTTGTTTCCCTGAAGGTACACCTAGAAGTCCAAACCAGTACATAAAAACCATCAAATCTGAAAGGTAGAATGAAGTCTCAAACCGCCTCACTCTCAGACGGTAAAGCAAACCAGTACCATATCATAGACAGATGTTAACAATTGCTGTTATCAGTGAAAAGCCATGATTTATGTATAGAACCATCCAGTTTGATCCCTGAAGACATTGAAGGGATTAAGAATAGTATCTGTAGAGTGACTGATCATCTACCATCTAGTGACCTGATCACAACTTTTAGGTCAACTATGGTTTCATTGCTGAAGAAGATAAGACATTTTTCACTACTAAAGAGGATCAGACAATACTGAATTGACCTAAAATGAACAAATACATTCACGCATAGTTTTACTTCTGAACTATGATAATTATCTTATCCTCTGACATGATATCATCCAGTGAAATATGGGCTAGGCATTCTACAGGAATGACACTGGTTCATTAAACTGATAATTCCGTGTGATCTGGCAGGATTAGCAACAGGATTGGCTAGAGATCTGAAAATATTGGTAAAACATCTACACAAAGAACATGAAAGACAAATTCTCTAAAATTCAAGGACATTCTACTTTAGGGGAGTCCTCAAGGTACAGTAGTCAGGGCTTAAGGAATGAATACCCACTCCAAGAAAAACAGAAAGTTCTGCAAGGCAATCATCAGGTGTAAATGAAAGCACAGCTTTCTGAGCCTCTTTGGTCTCTGGAGGCAATACTTTCCATATTATGGTTACTTCTATGACCTGTATAATGGAAAACATGGAAGATATGGGGCCCAGACTAGATGGCACAGGCTGCCATGCAGTGATTATTTTGTTCAAATCAAATGACCAAGCAGGTGTGGTGATGTAAACAAGATCAGGCATAGACAGATGTGCAGGAAGGATTCCAGAGTGAGTCCCTGCAGGAGAATCACAATGTGAACTGGAACGAGTTCACGGTAAATAGAGAGGACAATTACAGAGATACAAGATCTCATTTCTAGGATATTACTAGTGCCTCATACACAGAGGAAGTTTGACCATGGGACACTGAGATCTGTGCATTCTGGACCACTTGCTGTGTGGGATGTGTGTTATCAGGACTACCAAGTTAAAATATTGAACAAACCTGACTGTAAGTCCTTCATCACAGAAAAGAAATGAAGCACAGGGGTGAATGAGCTAAGAGAGAGAGACAGAGACACAGAGGAGACAGAGACACAGAGAGACAGAGACCACAAACACCAGAAAGCCCAGTTCTGATTCAGAAATACCATGATTGCACGAGTGCCTCTCCCTCACGTCCTTATGCAGCCAGAGATGCAATTCCTTGTAAACAGCATTGCAGGGAAGAAAAGACAAAGTTCTACTTATGGAAAAACCATCTTAGCATTAGGGTTTGAATCTCAAAAGGACACTAACACGCTATCCTTAAAGTGTATATACAGTGGAGAGTAAATGAAATGCTTCAAATAGATGGAGGTTCAAGTGATTTAAATACAAACCAGTAAGAACAGGTGGGGGGGAGTGTGTGTGTGTGCACGCATGTGCGTGTGTGTAATGGACGCTATAGATGATCTGTGTCCTGTAAAGAAGAGGACTGGAAAATCAGAAACAAGAATCCACTAGGGGAGATGTGCACATGAACATGACAGGAGCCTGGATAAGAGCGAAGCCTCCAAGAACGAAGTGTCAACATCCACTAGAAACCTTCCATCATGGAAGAAGCAATAAAAATATTAAACAACAAAATGACTTAGTCAGGGTTCTCAAGAGGAACAGAACCCATAGAATTAATATGTAGGAAAGAGGGGTGTATTAGATTGGATTACACAATATAGTCTGGGTACTTCAGCAATGGGAAGACTGAGAACCCAGTATCCACTCAGTTCACAAGATGTCTCAGCCCTCCCAGATAACACTGAATACCCAGAGGATTCCTGTAGAGTCTGTGGTCTTCATCACACATTAGAAGGCTATAGACACTAGGTCCCAACACAGCAAACTATGGCGGCAGCAGTAGTGGCAGCAGCAGTGACAACAGAGTAGTTGAACCTCTCAGGGAAGCTCAAAGATAAGCAGGAAGAAGAACAAAAGCTCTTCCCCTTGACCTCCTTCTATCTGGGCACCATCAGAAGGTACCTTATATATTCAGTTAATCTACCCAAGAAAATCCCTCACAGGTGTGCCCAGAGGCTTGCCTCTTAGGTGATTCCAGATCTGATCAAGTTTACAGCCAAGAATAATCAGTACAGCCTAGTGAAGAGCTACTCTGAGATTATCTGATGGGCATATCAATTAAGACCATGTGAATCATGCTACTCAGAAGCCTACCATGATTCACACTTATCCAGATTGACTTTGCTACTGTATTTTGTGAATGATCCAAGATTTCACTCTTCTACCAGAGGACCAGCTACAAACTTGTCTGCTTCACTACCCTGGGTAATTTTCCTCCTGGGAAGGACTAAACGTATGCCCTCCACAGAGACTGAACCAACCATCAGGGAGCCTGTATGGGTCTGGTTTAGCTCCTCTGCATATGTTATGATTGTGTAGCTTGCTATTCTTGTGGGACACCTAACAGTGGGAGAAGGGGTTGCCTCTGACTCTTTTGCCTGCATTTGGGACCCTTTTCCTCCTACTGGGTTACCTCGTCCAGTCTTAATACGAAGGAATATACCTACTCTTATTACAACTTGATATACCATATTTGGTATATTCCTGGGAAGACTGTCCTTTTCTGAAAGGAAATAGGCAAAGGGTGGATCTAGGGGAGAGGCAAGGTAGTGGGAAGAGACTGGGAGGAGAGAATGGAAGTGAAACTATGGTTAAGATATTTGAGAGAGCCGGGCGGTGGTGGCGCACACCTTTAATCCCAGCACTCAGGAGGCAGAGGCAGGCGGATCTCTGGGAGTTCAAGGCCAACCTGGTCTACAAGAGCTAGTTCCAGGACAGGCACCAAAGCTACAGAGAAACCCTGTCTCGAAAAACCAAAAAAAAAAAAAAAGATATTTGAGAGAAAATTGTAAAAAATAAGAAGAATATGTGCCCTCACCAAGGGAAAATATTAATTCATTTGGGATATATATTTGCTTTCTCTTTTCACAGGTCCTTAGACAGAATCAATTTTTAGATTTTGGCTAAAAATCTTATCAGAAATAGAATTCTATATAACACAATAAGTACTGGTCCTGATCAATAGGAAAGGGTCATGATGTTTTGACATAATGCATCCCTGTCTGGAACTCCGGTGATCAATCTGTGTATCTCCTGATACTTCTTTGCCCAGCTGTGAGAATAAACATGCAGCAACCCAGGCCCTGGGAAGGTGTGGTTTCCAGGGAACTGACATCTCAGGAGCAGAGGAATAGGTAACACACTGGGTAAGCTAAGGAGATAGATGTGGATGAGGAGAACAGTGAGAAAAAGTGTAGCAGTGACAGACCTGAGAATAAACTTAGGGACAGATTTGCTGCGTGTGTCACTCATCCATTTCCTGGCTTCTCAGGAGGGTGGGTGCACAGTATCTATAGAAAAGCTGCTTTGCAAGCAGATGAAAAAGCATATCTGACAAATACAATGGGTGGATTGTGGACACCACGGAAGTGAATTACTGTGCTCTCTAAGAAGCTATTCAGTAGCAGCCTCCAGACCAACACATTTGAGATCTATCCTTGCATTTGCCCCGAGGCCATACTCCTCCTGGACAGTCACTAGCCACTCATCAGTCAAGAAGGGGAAGTGTGAGCTAAGCCACTGCTGGGGCTTCATTAGTGAACAATCTTTGCTTTGAGACTGTGTAGAAGTCTGAGTGTGACTTTTCCAACCACACTGCAGTTCGCACCTGTGCCTACTGAATCTTCTGTCTGCCTACACTGTAGTCGGAAAGATGACTTACCTGGCTTGTCCCCTCTTTTAGCCTACACATACATTTGTCCCAGTTAATTTTCTACATATCTGTCAGGAGTTATGTCACCTGAGCCTGAACAACCACATTTCATGTCAACAACTTTACAGAAAGGGAACCCAAGAAGGTCTTCATCTAAGATAGAAAACGGAGAGCAAGAAACAAAGATGGCTAAGAACAGAAAGACTGCATGGGGACGCATTAGCCTTTCACTGCATGTGACTGAGAGCTATTCATTTATATGGAGTGCGCATAAATCCCCTAAACACCAGCAGTCTTGCTGCCAGTTATCTGTATCTACATAATGGGTCAGAAACATGGACAAAGGGAAGGACAGAATAGGATGAGATTGATCTGACTGAAAAATCCCGCAGGACAAGGAACCCTCCATGTCATGATATTGTATGGATGACAAAAGATGCTAGAAATAATGGGTATTATAGAAATCACACTCTGTTAAGACAGTAATGATAGTAATTCAATGATCCCCAGAAAACTTCACAAGGTAATGGTAGCCAGAAATTGCTAAATGAAAGCCTGTGTTGTTCTCCAATGACCTGAGCTTTGGAAGTGTTAGTATTGTTATAGTATTATCAAAGTGGAGTGTGCATACGCTTGATTTAGCAATTCGCATCTTATATCCATTACTACCCATTATAATGCAATTTTTACAAATTTTGTAAAATATCTAGTAGTGCTCTATTTTAAACTTAATTCATAACAATAAGCATTTTTATTTCTCACTAAAACCAAGCATATATAAAAAAATGATCAAGAGAAACAACCCAGTTAATGGGTTGATAAAAAGAGATTGTTCTATTTGAGCATTGCTTGAAGCATTAGCCAAAAGCATCAGCAGTTATGGTGAATATTTTTGCAATGAAAATAAAATTAAAGGGTGGATTAGTTTTCAGAGGCTATAGAAGAGTACTTGGGTAATAGCTGTTATTTGTGTCTACACTGATCTATATTTGAATTCATGATTCAGGTTGACATTGTATAATATTTTATAACCCATTTAAAGAATATGGAGTTTAACCATGGACTCCATTTGTTTTGTTTTTCTTTCCTGTAGAATCTAAACTTAATTTTGTAGCAAGTTTGGGTGTTTGGGAACCATAAATCATTTTCTTTTATCAGTTTCAATTTCATTACATTTATGCCTTTAGAATACATAATTGTTCCCGTTTATTTTTAATCTATGAGGAAATTTACCAAGACAAGTTTGGCATGTCTTCATTTCTTCTGGGTTGTTTATGTCGCCGGATTCAGCTGTGAGGCTTCGAAGCAATTTACCCTCCTTTCTTCCGTGCCTCCGTGAGTCCTGTGGGGGCATAAAGAGGGGCATTCTGTTCATGTGATACAGTGTAAAACCACGAACTCATCCTAGGTGTCAAATTCTCAGAGGCTGATCCTTGCTTTTTCCCTTCTGGGGTGTAAAAATAAACATCTTAGTCTCCGGCTTCTATGATTGTACCTGTCACGAGTTGTCAGATGATGTCTTTGCTCCTAAACAATTTTTAATAACTAGAAATTAAGAGTTTCAGTGTCATCAACAAAAGGCAGGCAGTTTTATCCAAAGCGTTTTAAACCATTCCTAACTGAAGATACAGCTTCAAACTGCTGAGGGTCAGGATATAAATGAAGCTTTCTTTGTTTTTAATGAAGACTGTCAAGAAAGCAGCCTTGAGGGTAAATTCTAAAATGAGAATCCAGGACAGGTGCTGTGATTCTGTTGCTTTATCCTGTATCAACTCACTAACTGCGATGTTTCTCTTGATTATCTTCACTGTGAATATTGCAACGAAATAATATTCAATAAATAGTGTTCAACTCCTATTCAAGACTTCAAGGACCAGGGATACAGGTAAAAATGATACATGTTGACTGTGTGTGGGACAATTGTGAGTACACAGTGTGGTGTTGGATTTAAGTGTTAACAGGTGTTTGGAACAACGGAAAGCTTAGAGAGAATCAACGTAATAAAAGAAAGTTTTATGGAGGAAATGATATTTAAGTTGAGGTTTGAAGGTGGAGTAAAAGGGGTGGGTAGCATGGGAAGGACTTCAAAACAAGGGTTTCTACTAAGATAGATATCAGCACCTAAGGGGCGGGGAACTGTGGGGTTCAGAAAAATGAGATTGTTTACGTTATGTCTATTTTTAAACCTGCTTCACCCGTGAACACAACTTTTATTCTAAAAGCTAGGATAGCATGTAAGTACTTAGCCATGAAATCAGCTATTAGAACTGAACAAAGAAATGGGGCATGGTGAAAACAAAGAAAATGAAGTGTGGTAATGGGATAAGGCGTATTGTGGCCTGCTTGACTAAAGCATAGGGTGTATGGTACTGAGGGGACCAAGAGCTTGCTGCAACACTGAGGGGATTAAGAGAGAGAACCAAGAGAGCAAACCAGGAGAGACCAAGAGACAGGCCTTGACAGTACAGAGCAGACCAAGAAAAACTCCCAAACACTCAGACAGCCACTGCAAGGATTGGACCAAGATGCAAAGACACTGCCGGCCTCATTTAAAGGAAGAGATGGGTAGGCACCAAAACAAAAATTCCTCCAACAACCTAAAAAGCAACATGGTAACACCAGAACCCAGTGATATAATTTTAGCTTCTTTGTCAAAAATCAGGTGTGAATAGGTGTGTGGATTAATATCTGGGTCTTTGATTCAATTCCATTGGTCAACCTCTCTGTTTTTATGCCAATACCAAGCAGTTTTCAATACTGTAGCTCTGTAAAAGTACTTGATGTCAGGGATGGTGATGCCTCCAGAAGTTCCTTTATTGTACAGGATTGTTTTGGCTAACCTGGGTTTTTTGATTTTCCATATGAAGTGGGTTATTGTTCTTTCAAGGTCTGTGAAGAATCGTGTTGGGATTTTGATGGGGACTGCATTAAATTCATAGATTGCTTTTGGTAGGATTGCCATTTTTACTATGCTGATCCTACCTATCCAAGAACATGGGAGATCTTTCCATTTTCTGGTATCTTCTTCAATTTGTTTCTTCAAAGATTTAAAGTTCTTGTCAAATAGACCTTTTACTTCCTTGGTTAGTGTTATCCCGAGATACTTTATCCCAGAGAAATCCTACAGCTGATAAGTACCTTCAGTGATGTGGCAGGATACAATATTGACTCAAAAAAAAATCAGTAGCCCTCCTAGACACAAATGATAAAAAAGCTGAGAGGAAAGTATAAACACCACGTGGTCATCTCATTAGATACTGAAAAAAACTTGGACAAAATGCAGTACCTCTTCATGATAAAAGTCTTGGAGATATCAGAGATACAAGGAACATACCTAAACATAATAAAGGCAATATAGAGCAAGTCAGTAACTGACACAAAATTAAATGGAGAGAAACTTAAAGCAATTCCATTAAAATTAAAGACAAGACAGGTGTCCACTCTCTCCATATCTATTCAATATAGTACTTACAGTTTTATAGTTTTAGCTATAGAAATAAAACATCTAAAAAGGAACAAGGATAAACAAATTGGAAAGGAAGAAGCCAAAGTATTGCTATTTCTAGATGATATAATAATATGTATAAGCTTATATATTATCCCAAAATTATACCAGGGAACCTTTACAGCTGAAAAAAAAAACACCTTCAATAAAGTGACTGAATACATAATAAACCAAAAACAGTAGTCTTCTTGTATACAAGCTACAAACGGATTGAGAAAGAAATTAGAGAAACAGCACCATTCACAATAGCCACAAAGTAATATAAAATATCTTGGCGTAACTCTAAACAAGTAAATGAAAGACCTGTGTGGCAAGAACTTCAAGTCTTTGAGGAAAGAAACTGGAGAAAATATCAGAAGATGGAAAGATCTCCCATGCTCATGGATTAGTAGGATTAACATAGAAAAATGGTCATCTTATCAAATGCAATATGCAGATTCAATGCAATTTCCATCAAAATTCCAACATTATTTTTAATAGAGCTTGAAAGAATAATGTTTAAATAATATGAGAAAAAAAAACCAGGATAGCTAAAACAATCTTGTACAATAAAAGAACTTCTAGAGATATCACCATCCCTGACTTCAAGCTGACTTCACTACTATAGAGCAATAGTAATTTTAAAAAATGCATGTTATTTACATAAAAACAGACAGACTGATCAGTAGAATCAATTGAAGACTCAATATTAATCCACATACCTATGGACACCTGATTTTGAAGCCAGAAATATACAATGAAAAAAAAAAGCTCTTCAACAAATTGTACTGGTCTAACTGAACAGCAGCATGTAAAAGAATGCAAATAGATCCATATCTATCACCCTGCAAAAAAGACCAAGTCCAAGTAGATCAAAGGCCTCAACACAAATCTAGATACACTAAGACTGATGGAAGATGAAGTGAGTATATCCTTGAATGCATTGGCACAGGAGACATCTTACTAAATAGAACATCAAATGTGCAGGCACAAAGATCAATAATTGATAAATGGGACCTCGTGAAACTAAAAAGCTTCTCTAAGGCAAAGGACATCATTGAAAGGACAAAATAGCAGCCTACAGAGTGGGAAAAGATCTTCACCAACCCCACATCTGACAAAAATTTCCAAAATATATAATGAACTCAAGAAACAAGACACCTAAAAACCAAGTAATCCAATTGAAAAATGGGGTAGAGATCTAAACAGAGAATTCTCAACAGAGGAATCTGAAATGGCCAAGAAGCACCTAAAGAAATGTTTAGCTTCCTTAGGGAAAGACAAGTAAAAACAACTCTGAGATTCCATCTTACATGTGTCAGAATGGCTAAGATCAGAAACACAAGTTCATGCTGGAGAGGGTGTGGGGCAATGAGAACACTCCTCCACTGTTCATGGGAGTGTAAATTTTTATAACCACTTTGGAAATTAATATGGCAGTTCCTCAGAAAATTGAGAATCGTATTACTTCAAGATCCAGCTATACCACTCTTGGGCAAAACCCAAAGGATGCTCGACCATACCACAAGAACACCTCATCAACTATGTTCATAGCAACTTTATTTGTAATAGCCAGAACTTGGAAACAACCTAGATGTCCCTCAACTGAAGAATGGATAGAAAATGTGGCACTCCATTTACACAAAGTGTACTACCAATTTGTTGGAGGAAAAAATGACATCATGAAATTTCCAGGCAAGTTGATGAAACTACAAAATATCATTCTGAGTGAGGTAACCCAGGTCCAGAAAGACAAACATGGTATAGTCTCACTCATAAGTGGATATTAGCTGTGAAGTAAAGGATAACCATGCTACAATGCACATACCCCAAAATGTTAAGTAAGAAGGAGGCCTCAAGAGGGCACACATGAATCAAATTGTAAAAGGGAAATAGAACAGACATAACAGGTGGGTGGGAGGAGAGGTATGGATGGAGGGCCTGGGCACAGGAACAGGAGGGATCAAGTTGCAGAAGGATGGAGGGAGAGAGTACTGAGAAACACAGTTGGAATCATGGCCGTCTCTGAGGTGAGCTAGAAACCTAATGCAATGGAAACTCCCGGGAATCTATGAGAGTGACCCTAGCTAAGACTCTTAGTAATGGGGGATGTGGAGCCTGAAATGATCATCTTCTGTTGCCAGGCAAGACTTCCAGTACAGGGATTAGGACCCCAAACTAGCCACATAACCTTTGACCTATTATTTGCCCTGCCTACAAGATATGCTGGGGTAAAGGTGGAGCCAAAATTATGTGAGTGGTCACCTAATGACTGGTCCAGTTTGAGATATACACTATGAGAAGGAGAGAAAGAACCCACAGCTGACACAACCAGGGCCAGGCCCAGATGCTGAACAGACCAAAGACCTAGGATAGAACCAAACATGACTGACCAAAAAAAAATCCTAATAACATTCTGCTATATTCATAGATTGTTGCCTAGCAATGATGGAAACAGATGCAGAGAACCACAGCCAAACATTAGTCAGACCTTGGGGAATCCTCTGGAAAAGGCGGAGGAAGGAAGGATGACAGGAGCCAGAGAGGCCTAGGACACCATAAGACAACTCACTGATGCCCTTCAATGGAAGAATGGATGAAGAAAGTATGGAATATATACATATTAGAGTACTACTCAGCAGTAAAAAACAATGACTTCTTGAATTTTGCATACAAATGAATGGAAATAGAAAACACTATCCTGAGTGAGGTAAGCCAGACCCAAAAAGAGGAACATGGAATGTACTCACTCATATTTGGTTTCTAGCCATAAATAAAGGACATTGAGCCTATAATTCGAGATCCTAGAGAAGCTAAATAAGAAGGTGAACCCAAAGAAAAACATATAGGCATCCTCCTGAATATTAACCTTCATCAGGCGATGAAAGGAGACAGAGACCCACATTGGAGCACCGGACTGAAATCTCAAGGTCCAAATCAGGAGCAGAAAGAGAGAGAGCACGAGCAAGGAACTCAGGACCGCGAGGGGTGCACCCACACACTGAGACAATGGAGATGTTCTATCGGGAACTCACCAAGGCCAACTGGCCTGGGTCTGAGAAAGCATGGGATAAAACCGGACTTGCTGAACATAGTGGGCAAGGAGGACTACTGAGAACTCAAGAACAATGGCAATGGGTTTTTGATCCTACTGCATGTACTGGCTTTGTGGGAGCCTAGGCAGTTTGGATGCTCACCTTACTAGACCTGGATAGAGGTGGGTGGTCCTTGGACTTCCCACAGGTCAGGGAACCCTGATTGCTCTTTGGGCTGATGAGGGAGGGGGACTTGATCGGGGGAGAGGGACTTGATCGGGGGAGGGGGAGGGAAATGGGAGGCAGTGGCGGAGAGGAGGCAGAAATCTTTAATAAATAAATAAAAAAAAGACAACTCACTGAATCAACTAACTTGGACTCATGGAGGTTCACAGAGACTGAACTGCCAAACGAAAGCTTGCACAGCACTGACCTAAGCCCACTGCACATATGCTACAGTTGTGTAGCTTGGTCTTCTTGTGGGACTCCTAACAGAGGGAGCAGGGCTGTCTCTGACACTGTTGCATGCTTTTGGAACCTTTCCGTCCTACTGGGTTGCTTCTGTCCAGCCTTAACAGGAGAGAAGGTACCTAGTCTTACTGCACCTTTATATACCAAGGCTGGCTGATATCCATGGGAAGCCTGCACTTCTCTGAAGAAAAAGGAGGAGGAGTAGATGGGGGAGAGGAGAGGTTAAAAGAAGATGGGAACTGGAGGGAAAAAAGAGAAGGAGGGGACACTGCAGAAAATTAATTAATTAATAAAAAATAAAGTTTTTGTAACAAAAGAAACGACTTCATAGGACATATCTCTAACAGAAAAAAAGTACTTACTCTGACTTACATATTAAACAGTCATAGAAAGATGAATTGGGGTTGTAAAGCCAATCTTGAATTTGAGATACCGTGAGAAATGAGCCCAGTTCATAAAACCCCTTTGATCCCTGCATCATCACCCTTATCTCTCCTCAGAGTATGTTCCAAATTTTTGGCCTGAGACACTCCTATTCTGGCTACGTATAACCCTGTGCGTTTTCTTTATCGCGGCATGCTATTGTCATTCACTCCCCTGTATTCTTCCTCTCTAAGGTGGTAGGTGGCTGTGAGCCTTGCTTTACATATACCCATTTTCTCAAATAACCTAACTCGAATTCCGAAATCATTTTCTGAGCCTCAGCTATGCTCCTTTCACCTAGGCCTTCACAATTTATTCTTTCCTGGAATATCATATTTCCATAAGCATTGTGGTTTGCATAGATGTAAGATCTTCTACAATTCGAGTTAAGATTGTTACATGCTATCCAAATATATATGAGAGCTACTTCCAACCCCAGGTAGACGATTCACATAAATGGTACCTTTTAAAAAAACTGCGGCATGTAAATCAGGCTGGGGTAGTTTACATAACAGGAACTCTACCTTCGGTGCTCTGATGCAGCGTAAGTCAGTTTCCCCTTTACGTGCCCCACGAGTCAACAGGGCAGCTTGATTTACTCAGAGACCCATGGACAAAGCCCTGCTTTCCTATGCAGCTGCAATCTCACCACTCAGGTTTCAGAGGATGGGAAAGAGAACAAGGAGAACCAAGCACATACTTTTCTGAGTCTTAGCTCAGAGGTGACACCAGCCATTTCTCTAGCACTGTCTTGGTCAGGACATACTGACAAACTCTTACAGGGCAAAGACATGCAATTGTCCTATACTCCCATAAGGACTGGAAGGGCAGACAGACTAGGGAGAAATCTCTCCTACATGACAAATCAACCTGCTCCTTTAAGATACCCGCTCCGCTGAACGCCATGGATGTGCACAGACAGCTGAGCCGAACAGAGCTGCAACGTTCAACAGCGCTCAGGTCATTTGTCACGGAGCAATTTTCTGTCAACTTCACTACTTCAAACATCCATGTTATATAAACAGCACTCCAACGTATTCTCAGATGGCTACCAAATATGGAGAAGAGACACAGTTCTCTAGCAACTTTTAAAAGGAATGACAACTTCATGACATTGGCCAGGTTCTATAGCGTTCAAGCTTGTTCTTTGTTTCACTGGTTTATTTCAAGGAACCTCAGTAACCTTTCACCGAGTTTTAGTTATATTCGTTAGAATTCAGCACCTCAAGCTAGCTGAGGTCTCTTTAATTTTGCCCTGATGATATTCCAGAGACCTGGAATGTCAAAAATTGATCACTGTTTCTGGAGTGGCTTCTCTAAAGACTGGTATGGCTCCTTGAGGTCATAGATATTCTGAAATGATCGCTCCTCCCAGGACGGACACATCACTACAGTTCGAAGATACAAAACCAGTAAATGGATCTAAAATGAAAGTCTTTGTCTTACTAAGGTTAACTTAGAACTAAAGTATAAATATGCTCATGAAAAACTTAAGAATAAAAATTATAAGACTATTTTTCAGAAAGGATCCCAACATCTTGCGGTCATTTTCACTCGCAGCAGGTATGTTTGCTCTGCTTTAACCTCTGTCATGTATACTAGCTTGGAATAAAGATACATTTATTAAAACATAAACACCTTTGTTGGTGATTAGCATTGTGGTCTTTTATAATGATTATAAAGTGATAAGAATGATACTTTGCACTGTGTACCTTTCTTCTAATCAGCTCAAAACTTATGTCCACATCACTGTGATAGCTTATATTTTACTACGGCAGGCAGGCTTTCATTGCCATTCTAACACAATCAGCAGCCATAAACCAAGCAGAGAAGAATGCAGCCATTATGTTGGTCTTATTGACTTTAACTAAGTGAAAGTCTTTCATATATATTCAAGTCGTTGGACCTCAACTTCAGTTAGGACTCAAAAACATCTACTGCAATTTCTTCTTGTGTATTTAAAATATAGTATTTCTGTTTTGTACAACAATGTAGTAGCTGAATGCCTCCTGGAATGATGTTTTCTTGTAAGGGAGCTTCTTCTAGATAGTGTAATTACTGCTCTACACCCAGACTCCCTGTGAAAGAGGCTTGCTACTGTGCAACCTGTGATGGCCACTGAACTAACTGGGCATTTCACTAATAATCTTCTACCTTGTAGCTTCATTTGAAGGAAACATATTTCCTAATTTACTCATGTTTCTTCTCTTAGTTTATTCGCCTGATTTGAGACTACAAATTTACCTAGGTGTGTTGGCACTAAATGTATTTCTGTGGGATCTCCATCATGAACAAAAGACAGCCTAACATAGAGCAGTTTTAATCACATAGGGGTGGCTCCAAAAACAGTAGTAAGCAGAAAGATTAATCAAGAGAAAAAAAATTCACATTAAAGTGGATTAAGTAAACAGGAGGCTTAACTTATCCAGGCTACCAAGAAACATGAAAAATGTGTCCTGTAGTTCTATCAGAGGAAAGACATCCAAGAGTTCCCTCTGGGATATTAACATCCAATATGCCTCTATAAGACTCGTCCATAGATAATATACAAGCTAGGCCTGTGGTAGAAGATGGAGATCAGGAAATTTAATATAGGGTATGCTGCGCTTAAAGCTAAGAGTGTATAAAATAGAATCATTTGCAAATGTGGCTAAAACTAGAGACTGGCCAAAGGAATATAGTGTGTGCCACACTGTAAATTTGATATTAATCTTAAATATTTAACTTGACAAATCTTCTTGAGAAGTATATGATATATTAGCATATACAAAATTGATGCTTTTTCATACACTTGTAGTTCAAAGAAGCTTATGACATGTTCTCTCTGGAGCTAGGATTTTGGTATTAGAAATAAGAAGCTATCTTGTTATTACAATTAAAGAAATTGCAACCATTTTCTTTCTAATAGTCCTCTCCTTTATACTTTGATGTTTGATTCCTTTTGCACAAAATCAAGAAGACATTTTCTACTCTCCAACAAACTTAATTTGTGAGGCTCCAATGCACAAAAAGATAATAGAATCTTTGTGGCAACTCCAGCCAAACTTCAGAAATGTCACAGAGATACCTAAGACAGACAAAAGTAAACACATTTTTCTCATGTTCTTTTTGAGGGCGCAGGGGGAAGGGTTTACAGACAAAAGAATTGTGTATTTTGTTAAAACGAACAATGTAATATTTTACACCATGAAATGAATACTGCAATCAATCAACTTAATAGGCATTCAATTTACAGCTATTTTTCGTGTGTATGTGGCAAGAATACTTAAGATCTAGTCTCCTAGCAAGTTTCAAGGATACAAGCTGTGATTACACACTATAGTCACCGTGCTACACACTAACTCTCCATAACCTATTCATCTTACAGCTCAAAGCTGGTACCCTTGAAGAACTGGCTCTCTCTTAACTAGTGTATTTTATTTTATGTAGCTAAATGTATAAAGGTACCTAGTTAACATATATTATCATATTATATCTTCAAAACTACAAAATTCTTTGCTCGAAAAACTGATTAAAAATTATTGCAATATTTGTGGTTTTTAAAAATTGTTCTATATAAATATATGCAATAAATGTTCTCAGAAAATGTATATATTTATGAACTATTGTATCTGGTTCATGTCTACCTTAAAGTTCCAAGGGGCAGAGGTTCTATTTTGTTTACATTTGTATATTCTAACATTCAGCTAGGGAAAAGCTGAATAAATATTTGTAAAATACAAAGTAGCGATCCATCATATGTGAAGGAAGAAGGAGAGGGGCTGTCCTGGTCACCATAAAGTGCTTCACATTGAGAATCTTGTGCGATTTCACAATGAGCTCTTGGTGGCCACTAATACTAATAGGAATCTGGTTAAGTGAAATTTACAGCTGGACCAAAGTCATAATATCAGCCAGTTGTAGAATCAGATTATAAATTGAGCCATCCAGGCGGTAGACTATTCTGAGTCCTGTAGAATATTCTTAGAATGTAAGTTAGGGCTTCAGAAGGGCCTAGAGCAATACAACAGCATTTAGTGTTTGGAAGGCCATTCCCTGCTAACACAATGGCCCTTCACCTTCTGCTTATACTTATTCCATTGCCACTACTGTTTCCTAAAACTGTACTTGGAAACACGGTGGTTTTCCGTGAGCGGCCAGCTTCTCGCTGAGTCAGCAGATCAAGGAGACTTGGTCCCGAAGCACTTAAGACTAACTTTGTAGTCGTTCGAAAGTTCTACCTTCGGCCTCTCGCACGGAGTCAGTCCTTTCCTCCTGTGCCAGGTGAAGACCATTATCTTATATTATGCTAAGAGACAAAGACTGCCTAAAACTGTGTTTGAGAAAAGAAATCTGCTTTAAGTTCCAGAAGAACGAACTCTGGTCTGAGATCTGTTTCCCTCTGAAGCTGCATACTGGCAGTCCAGCCTGGTCTCAAGTTAGAGACTCAAGTTCATTTCCTGACTGAACTGTAAACTCAGGGCAAGAGATTTACCCTTGCTGGGTCTTAATTTACCTTATCCATAAAATGTAAATGATAATAGTCTTCCACCTCAGAGTTGTTCTGGGGATCATATTAATAATTGCACACAAAGTTTGGAGCACTGCACTTGGTATATAAAAAGATCCACGTACATAATAAATGTACTCCACTCTCGGGAACATATTCACGTATCTAAGTGTGATCCCATCCGTGAACTGTCTGTCCTCCTTGCCCCATTCCTGTTTGTCTTGGTCTAAGACTTTAATTCAACCTTCACCAGTCCACTTCATTTACGTAAGTATTATCTCCAGAGTTAATTCCTTGACAAGGTTTTCTGGGAAATGGTTGAAGACAAAGACCCATTTACACTGAGGAGCAAGAGCCCAGCAGTCCAGTGCTAGCGCTTTACTCCCTGGAAACACCCGCCTCCATCCAGCAGAACTTGTCCTCTCCTCTTATCTGTTCCCTTAACACCGACTTCCCTCACCACCTGCAGAAAGAACACCTTGAAAGGATTAATTATTAATTTCAAAACAGTCACTTCAAACACTTCAAAAGCCAGGGCATTATAGGAAAAGGGAAATACCAGAAGCTGTACAGACAGTCTTCACAATAGCAGCTTGACCATTTGTTCTTTTTAATTTTTTCTTGCCTTGAAAAACAAAAGGTCAATTCAGTTTTATGGCATCTAAGATATGCCTATGAGCTTAAGATCTGCAGGTCTTAAAATATTTATTGGTTAAATCTGACAGCCATATTTACAGTCTTATCTCCAAAGACCTGTGAAGTGTGTATTATTAAGTGGAATCTACATTGAGATGTTTTGTTCTCAGAATATATAATTTACCTTCTTACATTCTTTCCAAGATGTCTGTTTTAGCTAAAGAATTTCAATGACATTTGGATATTTAACTTTTTTAAGTGTCTGTGAAGTTGAGCATGCAATAAATTAAAATGATTGGCAGTTTTGGCATTTGGCTGGAGTAAACTTAGTATTAACTATGGGGCTGAAGATTTTCAACAGAAGATACCAAACCTGTCAGAAATTGTTTTTCATTTTCTCAAACAAAATATCAGGTTACTTTGGTGCACATCATCTTTCTAGTAACTGGAAAAATAACTTGAAGATTATCAGTCATCAATCCTTAAAGGCTGGGTCTTTGGGATCTTTAGAAGCTCTAAAAAAGCTTAGTACATTTGACAAATATTTTGAGCACTGGGGATGTGCAAGATACTGCGTTAGACTCTTTTAAGATGGCTCAGTAGGTAAAGTACTGTCTGTGAAAGCAAAGAGATCTGAGTTCAGATCCCCCCACCCACATCAAAAGCTAGACACAGCTGTCTCTCTAGTCAGTGTTGGTAGGGACAGAGACAGAACAAACAGATCTTAGGAGAAGGTGAGTTCCAGGTTTAGTGAAAGACCCAGGCTCAAGAATAAGAAGGAAGGGCTACAGAAAGACTCACGGAATTGGAGAACTTGGTGTGGAAACATGAGGAGTGAGTTTGAATCCCCAGTACCCATGTCAAAAACAAGTGTAGACGTGCCTGGCTCCAGTCCCAGCACTGAGGGACAGAGGCAGACAGGTCTCAGGAGTTCAGCTAGTTGCAACTAGCTCCAAAGGAGGAGAACCATATCAAAAGATTCCCAAAGTCAACTTCTGGCCTGCACATGCCTGTATATATACAGATGCATAGACACATATGTGTGCACACATGTGCATACACACACATAGCAAGCTAATAACATATCATTTGTAGAGTGCTTATTTTGTGTAAGATATCATTCTATGTGTATTCCATGAAGTAACTCATTCAATTTTCCCCACAATTCCATGAATGAGATTGATTTAGTATTTTTTTTCCCAATTAAAGGTTAAAAACACAAAGTCCAAGAGGAAATAACTTGGTAGACATCAATCACACATGCAGTAGAGAGGTGGAACAAGGGTTAGAGCCAACAATGCCTGGATCCAAAACAGGCTTCTTCAAATTATTCTAATATAAAATACATCATAAACTATAGAATATAAGAGTGCTTAAAAATTTCCAAGATAGGAGAAATTACACCACTTTCATCATAACTGAAAGGTCTTTTTAACCAAAGTGACATACAAGTTGTCATGGGTAGAGGTGGTTTACATTTAAGAAGTTGAAATTGGTCAATGCTTAATAGAGAAAGCAAAAGCGTACAGACAAGATGATGGATGCTGAAGGGTAAACTGGGAGATCAATTGATGAGGAAAAAAATAGGCTACAGTGATAGCAAAGCCCAGATATAGAGTGTTTAAAAACCTGAGGGAAGACTATTAAACTGGTTTGGAGTACAGCGCCTGTCATCTCAGTCACTCAAACATCTAAAGCAGGAATGTCAAATCCGAACATCAAGGCCAGCCTGGGCAGCATGGTGAGACTTGTGTTAAAAGGTTAAAAAAAAAGTATATTCAATGCTATATTTTAATTAAAAGAAAATATTAAATATTAAGTCAGTAAGTCAGCTAGTTTCAGAACTTAGCAATGTAGAAGTTATTTAGAATCAGCAAACAAGAAAAATGTTCAAGTATGAGAAAATAGCTATCTAGCCCTGGAAGCTTACTATGTGTTATCTATTCCACTACTAGTTCCAAACTGTGATCGAAGTAAAGCTGAGGCACACAGTGAGTGACAGAGGGAGAAGGGGTGATGACAGCCAGGCCTGCCCTGCAGCAGTGAGTATTGGGCAGGATGGACTCACAGAGAGGACCAAATCAAGAAAACTCTTCTTAGCCCAAGCTTCCCAGGCACTGGGGACATGTTCAACATCTCTACACCCAGGACACAGCGTGGACCTGTTTACATCAGACTCTGAGATTCCTGTGCCACTGTCCGTAGGTTTTTAAGCTCCCGGGGAGGTTTTATTGTGCCACCAAGTTGAGAACTATTGCTACACTAAGTTAAGGACTGAGGTTTGACCTTCAAGGATGTCGATAAGAACAGAAAAGACAAAGGGATGCTGAAAAATAGCGTGAGCAGGAAATCAATATTTTTTCTTTTGAACACACAGAAAGCCATTCTCACGGACAAACTCATGTTTTAAAAGAAAAAAGAAAGCAAAGAAAACCTCTCTCTAGAGTTAAACAAATCTGGGGAAAATCTGATATTCCAGATCATCATAGAAGGCTACATTAATGTCAAGGCAAAGAGTTGCCGGGGCCTTGGGTGTGGCAGTGCGACCACCATCTGTTTCCTTCCATGCATTAGAAGCTTAACCTTTCTCCCCTTCATCTCCTCAGCTGAGGATTCTGGGAGCATTTAATGTGGAAACAACACATACAGAAAGTCAGTGCTGTATTCGTGGTACCAGTTGATGCAAACATGCGTGTACTCACTGGGCTCCCAGTGGACTTCCTGTGTCTACTCTTCTGGATAATACAGCAAGATTCCGTGGCATGTGCCATAAAGATGCCTTTTAAAAGATTTCTGGGCCGGGCGATGGTGGCGCACGCCTTTAATCCCAGCACTTGGGAGGCAGAGGCAGGCGGATCTCTGTGAGTTCGAGACCAGCCTGGTCTACAGAGCGAGTTCCAGGACAGGCTCCAAAGCCACAGAGAAACCCTATCTCGAAAAACCAAAAAAATAAAAAAAAAAATAAAAAAAAATAAATAAATAAAAAAAATAAAAGATTTCTGGATTTTGAACAAGTTAAGATCCAGATTCTGGATCCATTAGTTGTGTTCACTGCTCTCCAGAAGGTTAGGTTGACTCAAAAGTTGAATGTTTGTTGAATCACATATAAATGCAGCTATTTCTTGCTTTCATTTAAGTAAGATGGCAAAACCTAAAGGAACTGCCTCTGTGGGTCTTTTCTGTGTTTTACAGGACAACATTCCATAGACTCAGCAACACACCAGGGTCCTTGGGGTCGTTTGAGCCCCTGGATAACTGTGAATGTGGCTCAACACAGAGACTATAAACTCATTGAAGATGATGAGATTTTGTGTGTGATTTTATTTAATTTTATCCATTTGTTGAAACTTGATTGTGCAGTTCTCATATCAGTTTTGCAGGTGACAGTATTGTGTCATGATATCTAAAGGCTGGTCACCCCTGCTGGCTTAATGATCACTCTTCATTTGAGCATTTGTTTTCTAAACAATTTCATTGTGCTACCAAACTCTAATCAATATTTTATTATACTTTTGCTAGTCACGAGGGAAGGGGATTAGAAATGGACATGACTCTGCTTTATTCCCTTAAAAAATGCAACACAATAGCAGCTTTCCACACATCATTACCGTTTCAAATCCTAGTTGCTCTCAAAATTATGAATATTAATTATTTCATATAGCACATTGTGTTTCAAAAAATGTTTTACAATTGCAGTTAGTTAATCCTCATAAAACCTCACTGAGGCATGCTAATATTAATATTCTCATTCCATAACTAGGAAAGTCAAGGTTCAGAAGAGTTAGACAATGGTGTATAGTATTTCTCAAGCCTATTGAAAGTGATATTAAAAATCTTTGCAGTGATTGGATCTTCTGCAACTCAGTATCCTACCTGAAATATTTTCATGACAAATGTGTTTTCCTCCTACTATAGGACCCTACTGAACTCAAAATCTTTAATGATTTAGGTATAATCAAAGACAGAGCTTTTGAAAAGTTACTTACATTTTGTATAATTCAAGTACCTTCATCCAAAAAAAAATATTGATTCAGCAAACTGAGAAACTGAGTCTAAAAAGAACAGTTCCTGAATCAAAGATTCCCTCTCATTGGAATGGGAAGATCAGAAAACCAAATATGTTAAATGCTGCCAGGAAAATTAGACAGGTGCGAGTCAAACCAGTTTTTTTTCTTTTCTGACTCATTTTTCTATTCCTCTCCTCCCAAACCATGCTAGTAGTTAACCAACAAGATCTACTTATTCAACACAATACTAGTGGGAGCCTGTACGGACCACACACTCCATGAAGTGTGGGACGGATACAAAGATGGACAACAAACATACACTCCCCGCCCTGTGGCTCAGAGGTGAGCAGAAGAGACAGCTATAGAAACAAAAGGCTCAATACAGTGTCCTAACCCCTAGTTCTGGCTTACTAGTGTTGGGAAACACAAAGGAAGCAGCCCTTAGTCTTCCTGCAAGACAAGAGGCTGACATGAATGCCCTCTCTAAGCACCATCTTCAGAGAATATGGAGGAACTTGCTGAGGAAAGGAAACAGCACACTTTTTTAAAAAAAAGCTCTTTCTAAGGATGCTTATATTCTATATGATTTTAGATAATAACCCAGGATGGTTAAGTACTGCTTTTCCTAGGCTGGGGCTTACTCTACCACCTCCCTCAACCACAATTTAGTTCAACTCACTATACATTTTTCTCTCCCATAACTGAAGTCCTTTAAGAAGTGAAGAGCCATAGAAATATCACACAACGGTGCTGGAGAGAGCGCTCAGTGGTGAAGAGCACAGAGAACAAAATATTAGAAAGGAGGGAAGAAGGAAGGAAGGAAGGAAGGAAGGAAGGAAGGAAGGAAGGAAGGAAGGAAGGAAGGA